>FJVC01000533.1:72781-86472 GCA_900074895.1 Rhynchosporium secalis
GTGCTGGTGCTGGTGCTGGTGCTGGTGAGGTGTGGACAACAGTGGAGCGACCAGGACGAGGACGAGGTGGGTAGGGGGGCTGGCTCCCGTGGATGATTTCCCCTGGCCCTGCCCTGCCCTGCCCTGCCCTGCCCTGCTCTCTCCGCCTAAGGTGCCTTGCCTGCCTGTTGGTGAGCTGCTCGAGTGCCCGCAGTGTGATGCTGTGGTGTGCTGTGGTGACTCTGGTGGTGAGGTGTGTTCAGTGCTCAGCAGTGCTGAGGGTGCGGGCTGCGGGGGGGGGATACAGGGCATCATCTAACTGGTAGGGAGCCTGGAAGGGAAGTAAACTTGCTCGGGTTAGTGCTAGTGGGGGATGGGTGGAGTATGGTGGAGTGGAGGTGAGTGGACCGGAAAACGAGGTCGCAGGGGATGTGGCAGGGACAGGGTTCAGGGATTCTTTCAGGGGATCGTCGCGCTAGGGCAGCTGGGTCACAATTTGCCGTCAACTCCAGGCTCCTTCCTTCCCTTCCTGCCTTCCATCCATGGATGGCCATTATTTGCAAGGGACCGACCGACCTCGTTAGCTTAGGTACTGTAGGTAGTTGCAGGCGGATGGATACACCTCGATTTCGAAAAAAAAACACAAAAACACAAAAACACGAAGATGGCGGCGGGGTGAAAGGCGCTAACACCCAGCCAGGGAAGGGGAAGGGGAGGGGAAGTCCGGTCTGCCAAGCGTCGGTCCTTACTCTGTAAAGCTAGCCACTTGACCTAACCTACCTTGGGTACCTAGATACGCTACAAAAGCAGCGGGCTAGATTGCCAGAATTGGCAATTATTGCTAACCTAAATGACTGACTGTGAATCGCCTTTTTTTAGTTGGAGAGATTTTGATGATAATCAATCATCACCTGCTATTCAACATGTACCTTACCTATCAGGTAAGGTAAGCCAGAAGATATCTACCTACCCACCTACCTTTCTTTGTACGCTCGATTTACTCCGCAGGGTAGGTAGGGAGGTAATAATAGAGCGTCGCAGGCCCCCTTTTGGGACCTTGCCCTCCCTGCCTTGGCTCAAGAAGGCACAGAGGCACAAAGCGCACGCTTCTACGACCTTTCTCCCTCTGTCCTCCCTCAGATGACGTACAGACAAGACAGTATGATGCTACGCAATAACAGGTTTCCCATGTAGATTGGTAGGCAGGTAGGTACGTACTATATAGGTACCCAGTTTGCGGGTTGTGGTTCAGGCACTATCTCCTACAGATATTCTGCTGGATATGTAGAGGCAGAAATTCTCGAGTGGATTAATAATACTTGCAAGTACTTGCTTGTTATTGCTCAGCGCCCGGGGATGAGCATATACGGAGTAGTACCAGGCACCGAAGTATTATCTGTTCGTGCTCCCTTATTATTGAAATAGGAGACACCACCCCACCACTATCACTCAACCCAAGACTTCGGAAGTTCGGATGAGGCAAAGGCGAGGTGAGGCGAGGCGAGGCGAGGCGATCAACATCAGAGACGGAGGAGGGGTCATCGTTGGAGTTGACATTCTATCTATCTATGGGCCTGTGCTGAGAAACAGATCTTACTTCGGAGCGGGGTCTATACGTGAATGCTTGCCTACGCTTTCGACGGGATTTGTGTGATGATTAGTTTCTGTGTCGTCTGAAAATAGATTCGTCGGTTGGATGAGGATTTCCCCCAATGCACGCACATACAGGTAGAGTGAGTGAAGCTGTGGCTTTGACAACGCAGAAAGGAGCAGCAACAAGACTTGAATTCATTGGCTGGGGGGTCAATATGATGATGGATGATATCCACTCGTATACGGCCAGGCGACGCCGCCCCCAACCACCACCAAGTCCCTCAGTTCAAATTGAAGATGTAAGAGTGAATCAACAACGATGTCTCCACGGGGCAATCATGATATGATCATCTCCATCTGATATGAACGGTCGAGACTTCTCGAGCTTGTTCCCCCCTCTGAAAAGCAATCAAACAAATTCAAATAAATCATAACCCGCAAACGAAAATGAAATCATAGCCCGGAAGGGGACTCTATAGTAATGGGACCGTTGAAGCTTTAGCATAGGTCTGATACTATTACTAAAATAGTCTACTGATCTGATAGGGTTCCTTTTAGGGATATAGCACGCTAAAGCTATATCTACCGTATACACACTTGAAACCTTGCTAATAGTTATACTAAGGGCTCTAGTAACTAGCTAGGATAGCGGAATCGTTACTACTATAGAGTTAACTTCTAGCTAGCGAAGTAAAAAGATTAAGCATAGTAAAGACTTTATCTGAAGGACTAGTTAGATACGTAGCGATAAGATAAGGGTAGCAATAAGTCTTATTACTACTAACTTAGTAGTAGTAAAGAGTTTTCATTACTTAACTAACGAGATCGCCCTTCTAACAGGCCCTTATAGAAATCCTTCCTAGGTTACTATACTCGTAGAGGAAGTAAATATCTATAAAGTATTATCTTAAGAACTAGATACGATATTCCTAAATACCGAAATATTAAACGCTTATACTATTTTCTATATCTTTAAACGATTTAATAAATAAAAGTAACCTTCCGAGTAGAGCACTATCTGATAAGACTATAGATAAGCTCGCAAGAGGGAACTAGTAGTTAATATCGATAGATAAAGAGCTATAAGAAGAGATTAGAGAAGTTACTAGTAGATCCGATACTAAAGCGGAGGAGGGAGTAGACTCTAATACTACTCGTAAGAGATATATACTACTCTTATCTTATAAACTTATATTTAACTTTAACTAGGCTGCTAATACTAAGGAATATATAGATAAAGCGGAGAAGAAAGCGCGCTGAAGGCTTACTACAAGAAAAAAGGAGAAACCTGAAGACCTATTAGGTCGCGCACCGGGATAAGAGATAATAGAGGAGCTAACTTTACCCGCAGATAGTATAATACTAGCTGTATTTATTACCGCTTATATAAGTGCCTTAGCTACTATAACTAGCTCACTTACTATACTACTAGATATAGATAGGAAGAAGAAGAGGATAAAGAAGAAAGTAGCTACTATAGTAACTACTAAGCCTACTTAAAAGGAGTTTATCTAAAGTACTCCTAGTAATACTAACCCCTTTCTAGTAAAACTAAGTACTCTACTGCATATCCTTAGCGCTTAGGTTATACCCGGGCGTATAGTTAATATATTCGACTAAGAGGCCTAAAGCGAGATAACGGAATAATATTAATAGAACTAGGCCGCGTATAATAGAATATATAAAATTATAGAGGGAAGAGCTATACTAAAGGTAAGAGAGGATAAGCTAAACTAGGTTTACTTAGAGGAAAGAGAAGCACTAGATAGTGACTTTATACGCTCCGAGGTAATATATATCCTTTAGTCTAGATAATATACTAACTCCGAGACGTGGGATATCGCTAAAACCCGAACCTAAGATACTACTACTAAGAAGCTCGAGGAGCTCGGCGCAAGAGTGCCGGAGGAGATAGCAGAAGCTCAGGCGAGGATAAGAGACCGCAGTCTCGAGCTAGTTAACTTAGAGAGAGTTATTATAGCTCGGAGATATAAGGCTATTATATCTGCGTCTAAAGGGAAGAGAAAGGCTAAGGAATCTTAGCTTACTAAGTATAACTAAGTTAGTATCTTTATACTAAAGGATAAAGAGAAAGTAGCGCATAAGAGAGGACGAGCCCTAATAGCCTAAGGAGATAACTCCCTTAGACTAGCTAGGAAAAAGTCTAATATAAGGAACGAGAAGAATACAGGCCCTAGTAAGCCTATAGCCCTTACTTTACGGAATAAGTCTATCGTAAGCTCTTCTAAGGTAATATAGATAGAATTCCCTAAGATACGCAGAAGAGCTATAGCAGCGAACCTAGAGGAACGCAGAACGTTATAATACGCTAATAGGTACTATATCTTTATTAAACTTCTACGCGAGCTTCGACTAAAGGAAGATAGTAGTACTAGAGACTAAGAAGTGACTTTTAAGGGAATAGTTACCTTACTAGAAGATATCGTAGGACTAGAAGGGATCGAATTCGTATAACGAAACAATAAGATAAGCTAAGTAGTAAGATTTCCCTCCGCTACTTATACTTATCTATTCGATCTACGAATTCTCTTCTATAATAGTATAAAATATATTCTCTAGTGCTCTATCTATAGAGGTACTAGCGCCTAAGTCTTTATCGCCCGGCAGAGTAATAATACCCTATTAGTACTAATAGTCTCCCTTATTATAGCGGAGCTAGATAGGATAAGCTTTCTAAAGATTACTAGATTTTAGCTAGGTTTTCAGGAGTAGAGGAGAGTTAGAGGTAATATAGTTATACTTTAGTTCAATTAGTCCCCTAAGGTTTCAGAGTTACGAGTCGCTTTCCTAGAGGAAAATAGCTTAAGAGATACGTTCTAGTGTAAGTTTATAGCTATAAGCTTAAATAAAATATCGTATAAGGTATATAAAGAGCCTAAGAGCGGATATCGACCTGTCGATTGCTTTGAACTTATTAGCATACTATCATAGGATCTCTTACTATCTAGGTAGCTCGGTATAGAGAAGCTACCTACTAATGATATTTATAGATAGAGTTTCTATAGCTTTAATTAATATATAGACTCTAAAGAACTTAGCTTACTTCCGTGACTTATATAACCTTATATAAAGTACTAGACTAGACGTAGTACTAATTTAAGAGTCTTACCTTAGTGAAATTAATACTGAAGAACTTGGAATCTTATTTCCGGCGATTAGTATTACTACTTACTACTTAGGTAGAAGAGAAGATATTATAACCCTAATTAACCTCTATACTATATAATAAGTACTAGGACCTAAGGAAGATAAGGACTATATTATCTACTAAGATAATAGTAGAAGAGTACTAATATACCGAGTTAAGTATAGAAATAAGGAACTAACTATTACTAACGTATATTCCTTAGCGGATAGATAGGACCGCCCGGGGTAGTTCTAAGAGATAATAGAGTCTATTATACGTCGCGAGGTACCTATTAATAGCGACCTAGTTACTAGAGACTAGAACCTCGTAAGAAGCGATAATCGAAAATTAAGAAGATCTAATAGTTAATAGGAAATAAGAGATATAGATAGCCTTATAGAGCTTCTCAGTAATAAGAAGTATATAATAGTAGATAAGTAGCGCTACCGCTTCCTAGACTCTAAAGTATATACTTTCTACTGAAAAAATAATAAGACTAGCCTTACTAAGGGGATTTCGAGAATAGATAGAATATATTTACGTTCTAACTAGATACGAGATTCAGATAACTAGAATATCTAGCTAACCGGGCTGAATATAGACTATAGACTTATTAGTATTAGGCTTCGGGTTCTACTAAAGGTACTTAGAGGCCCGGGATAATAGTATCTGAATCTAATACTACTAAAGAAAGGATAAGTAAGGAATATACTATTTAAGGAACTGAAAGCTATTCTCTTAATAAATATCAGAGATAGCTAGTAAAGCTTTAAACTTATAATATAGAGACTAATAAAAGAGGAAGGGAGCTCTCGTAATAGCGTGTTACGAATCGCCCGAATATAGATAAGTAGATAAAGATAAAAACTTTAGAAGCTATAAGGGAAGATAAGATATACTAATTATAAACTAGAGGAAAAGCTCCGTGCGATCGACGTCCGAGAGGAATAATAGAATATCTGGGAATATAAGTCGTATATATATAACTCCCTAGTAAAGTTCATATTACTAGCTGAAAGGCCGACTAAAGAGTTCTATACGAGAGTTAAAAGAGAAACTGATTAGATAATAGAAGCTATTAAGGATCGTTTTAATATAATTAAAACTAACCCTAAAGATATACTAGAAGCTTCTATTACTTTCTACGAAAACCTCTATAAGGCGAGATAAACTGATCCCGAGGCATAAGAGGAGATACTTAGCTACTTAACGAGATAAATACCTAAGGTATATTCGATCGCCCTATAAAGGACGATATCAACACGGGAAGTTAAAGCTACGATACGAAGGTTAGTAGTAGGAAAGTCACTTAGGATTAATAGTATACTATATAAGCTCTATAAGATACTTATAAATATACTAAGGGATAATCACCGAGATCCCCCTCTTATAGTGACTATACTCTAGAGACTATTTACAGAGATTTAGGAGTATAGCTCACTAGATAAGTAGACTAAAGGAGTTCTATTACTCCTTTTTAAGAAAGATAACTATTTAGAACTTAAGAACTATAGACTACTTACCCTAATAAACATGGACTATAAGATATATACCGAGATTCTGATATAAAGGCTTATAAGTATACTAAGACTGACTATTAGAAAATAATAATCTGTATTCTTAGCGAAGAGATTAATTAATAATAATATCCGGATAATATAGATACTTATAGCTAATTATAAAGAGAAGACTAGTATCGGAACTAGTATATATATACTATTTCTTAACTAAGAGAAAGTATACGACTGAGTAGACTATAAATTCCTTTAGGATACTATAGCCCGGATCAGTATCCCTAAGAAATTCATAGGATAGCTATAAGCGATATATCTAAGTGCGTTTATTACTATATTTATTAATAGATATAGGAGCAGACGTATTAAAGTTAGGACTAGAGTCAGATAAGGAGACCTAATAAGCTGCCTACTATTTATAATAGCGATCGAAGCACTTGCGAATATAGTATCTCGAACCGCTAGAATATCGGGAGTATCGATTAGAACGGAAGTTATTAAAACTATAATATATATAGATAATATAATAGTAATACTACGAAATCAGAAGGAAGTGGATACTTTTCTCTCCCTAATAAAGACGTACTATCGAGCAACTAGTGCTACAGTGAACTAGGGTAAATTATACCTTATAACGATAGGCCCTATATCTCTAGTATAGATTCCGGGAATAAAAGTCATCTTACTAGAAGAACCCTATAAGTACCTAGGAATACCTATTAGTACTAATATAAGTATATAGGTATAAGCCTTCTGGAATAAGATACTACTCAAATTCATGAATATAAGAAAGTTATAGGCGAAGCTTTATATATCCCTCTGTAAGCGTATCCTAATAGCGAACTCGGTAATGATCTCTAAGGTTAGATACGCCGTCCGATTTCTTAATATACTAAAGGAAACTAGAAAGGCCCTAGAGAGAGAATACTATAGACTAGTCTAGGGGGATAACCTCCCGACTATTAGAAATATCTAGGCCTACTAGGATAAGTATAGTAGAGGCCTAAGCTGCTTTGATCTAGATACTATAGCGAACGCCTCAGTAGTAAGCGCAGTATCTAGGGTAATAGCGATACTAGAACTCCCCTGGACGATCCTAGCGAAGAGGATTATTATTAATACCTTAAAAGCTCTAAAGATAGTTTAAGAGGTAGTAACGATACTATAGATATAATACCTTAGCTAGAGATACGACGTCCCGAGCGAACTATACTTTCTCTAGTATAAATGGAAAAAGGTTATTAGTATTACTGAACTAGCTCTACTATAAGAACTAAGAGATACTAGAGATATGCTAAATACTTACTTCTAGTATTATCTATAGATTACTAGATCTCGTAGGGCGGGATCAAGGGTTTAGGGCTCTGATATATGGAAATACTTATAGGATAATGGCGCTCGAGTAATAGGGGATATATAGGACTCCGAAGAAAGAGAACCTATCCTCCTAAGAAGTCTAAATACTATATAACGCTCTAACGCGAAGAAGAGTATTAATAGTATTATTTATACGCTACTAGAACCCTGGAAACTCCTACTCCGAGTGCGAATATAAAGCTAAGTGAAGCTAGAAGCACCTCGCTTAACTTTCGTCTTAGATATAATAGCAGATAAGAAGAAAGGATACTTATAGATATAGAGCTTCCAGAAAGTATATAAGAAACTCATAGAGCGTAAGCTACGTGATATTAACTTTAGTACTAGAGCACTAAAACCGCTTAGGGTACTATAGAGTATTATAAGTATATATAAGAACTTAAAGTAGCTTTAGGTAATAGACCTAAAGGAATTCAAGATCCTTAAAGTAAGAGATTTAATATAGAGATTTCTATATAAGAGGATTCGGATAGGATAGGACCTTAATTAGCTTCCGGAAGCATAATAAAACTACCCTATCTATATAACGAACCTATCGATCTACTACATATAGCTAGAGTATAAAGTGGCCCTATTAGTCTAGGATGAACTCAAAGAGATATTAGAGAAGTTAAGGAGCCCTAGGTACTACCGGGAATTACTTCCTCTATAGTTAATCGATAAATTATATATTCTAATAGTATTCAGCCTCAAGCTGAAGGGACTAGAAGACCGAAAGTAGAAAACTCTATACTAAACTATTATATAGTATATATAGAAAGATTTTCTATTATACTCCTTCGTATTAGCGTATAGACTATAGTACCTAGAGACCGCGAGAGTAAACTTTCGAGATATAGTAAAGCAATAGATACTAGGAGACTAGGTAGCTTATATAATAGAGAAATATCAGAGTAAGGAGATAAATCCGATAGAGTTTCTTAGGAGATAAGGATAGATACTACTCTTTATAAGTATTATAAAGGGCTTAAGATTCCTAATAAGGGATATCTTAACTTATAAACTTAAGGAGGATAATAAGGATATAGATTAGGTTATAGAGGCAGAAGACTGAAAGTATATAAGATCAGGACTTACTATATAAGGATAGATAAGTTACATGAGATAAGCGGAGATAAGGATAAGCTACTATATAATTCCCCTTTTTTAAAAAGAATTAAGACCTGCTAGTAGTCGGTCGTAAAACTAAACAAAAGGAGGAGCGATAAGCGTCGGGTTCGATTCCCGATAACTAGTACTTAGTGGCACGTAACTCCTCTTGACTAATACAGGTATTATACCCTGTAAAGGTTGAATGATAAAAGAACTCTATGCTAGAAAATGAAATCATAGCGAACTTGTGGTATTGGCCTAAAGCGGGACGGACGGACGGACGGTTCGGTTCGGTACGGGCTGGATGGCACCGTCTGATCGCAATGAAAACGAAAACTTTATCCATAGAATAATTTCATTTGACTCCAGCTAAACCAGGAGCGCTGTTCCAGAAGACCTTGAATGCGACTCCACTTTCTATCATCTCTTTCCGTATGGTAAGTTGTACACTGAGTTATAATCAAAAGATTCCTACCCCTCGCTCGCCGATTTGCTCGTGAGACGTCCCGCGCCCGCGCCAACCAACGGGTGTTTCCTGACGGGCCGAGCGAGGACGCTTTCCATCTCCTTTCCTGCCTTCAAGCGTGTTCTTCCTCGCATCTAAATCCCCCGATAGTCGGGAAATACCATGTGAAGGAGCGGGGGAAGGATTCGTAAAGTGGAACGAAAAAGATATAAAGTGACAACGCAGAAACGGGAATCACGACCCTCCTCGGCCTCAAATGGAACCTCTACATACATCTTGGGTACATGCCTAAGAAGATACCGACCGACATTCCCAACAAGCAGGCAAGCAAGAGCACGCATAAGCTGTGCATCGATCGTACTTCTAATTCTACTTGTGCTACTTATGCTTCTCGCAGACGCCGTTTTTCTCATCTCACCGCTCAGATCACTCACTCCATAGGTAAGTAAGGTATGCATGTGTGTATGTATGTATGTACCTTTGTCGTACCTAGTATAGTGTTCATGCAGGCAGATAGATGTCTATGCAGCTGCAGAAACATAGAAGCGAGCGAGATGCATACATGTTTGGAGTATACTACTTACTATACTGCTAGCAGTATAACAAACAGCAGTTCGCACAACCGAATATATGCCATCTCGTCACACCTTCTTGAAATGGTGTTTCCTTCCTCGCTGCTATCCCTTCTTCCCTCCCTGCATTCTTGCCCAGTCCTGCCACATTTGTCGCGAGATCATTGGATCCGATCCTGCTGAGTGAGTGAGATCTTTGACACGAAACGCGACCACGACGCGTCCGAGGGAGGTCCTCGCACAAGACTCCTTCCTTCCTCTGTCGCGTTCCTTTCAAGTCCAAGTCTCATTTCAAGGCCCCAAATTATCAAGATCAAGAGAGATACTTGGTATGAGATATATCTTCATGGGCAGTTGGCAGAGCGAGAGCGACGTCGGCAACGTCATAATCGTCATTCCGCTCGCTATCCCCTTTCCCAACTGCTTTCCCGTCCATCCCAAGGTGGTACTGTAGGTAGCCATGCGATTTAATCTAGAACCCCTCCCCGGGCAATTACGGAGTAGTAGTTAGTTCCAGCACCACCTGGCCCACGATATAGCTTCAATCACCCGCCACCAGACGATAGATAGATACATTATCGTTAAATCATCAGATCGAGCAGCTCAACGCACGCACGCACGCACGCACGCACGCACACTCACACCATATAACGATCCATCGCCGCTACAAGCCAACACCTACCTACCTACCTACCTACCTACCTACCTACTACCTCTGTCAGGTACACGACCCACCACCATACACGACCAAGTGGGCTGGCTGGCTGGCTGGCTAGAAGTAGCTACTGTACCTACCTGCTAGCATTAGGCTACTGTCCTGGGGTAAAGGCCTAGGAACCAGAGATGCTTCCCCGGAAGCTACTGCGGCATCCATCCATGCATGCATGTAACTAGGTGGTGGTAGTTCAGGTAAAGCAAAGCTGGTCTGATTGCCCGTTTGGGATTTGGCTGGATGTGGATACTCCCTCACTCTCTTGCTTGTGTGCCATGTGTTTGTGTGAAATTATCATGCGTGCATGGTGTGGGAGATGGTAGAGGGGAAATAGTTTGCAGGAAGAGAGGGGGCAAGTCAGAGATTATCGATCGTTGCGAATTCCGGCAACGAGACTGAGTATCCAAATAATACGATGTCCCATTATATGCCCCATGACGAAAATGCACGGTATGATGATAGCAAACGCACAGTATGCACAAATGCGATCGATCCATCATCACTTCTCAGTAACTGCTCTCAGTAACTGCTCTCAGTGATTGAACGAACAATTGGTAACCTGATTCGGGGTTCCGGCAGAAATATCAAGATAGACGAACGATAGCTCGTTCAGATAAACCGTTTTTCTGGGTGCTTCTACTTCCATTCGTGGATGAGATCGATCACCTTGTGCGACATCATCTGCCTGCAATCTTCAGGAGAAGTTGCCAAACTCGTCAAAATGTCTCTCTGTTGTTGCGCCGACCACTTGGTTCGCTGACTTGGTTCAGCTCAGCCCAGCCCCTCCTCTCAGGGCTCCCTCCCTCCCCCTCCTTGCTTCATCTCTCCATAAGGTATCCTTCAAATGAGGGGCATAGAAGTTTGCGATATGCTTCTAGCGAGCTTCGACATTCGACATTCGACATTTCCTCTTCTCTGGAGTGTGATAAATCGCATCTTGTCCACCGTGTATGGCTAGTAATTGCTTTCTTGCGAATCGATACTATAGTATTAGAAAATCCATAATTATGAAGTCATCTCTGGATTTTCACACAAGCAAGCAAATAAACCACACCAAGCCGAATTTCTTATTTCCCGACTTCCTCATCTCAGTAAAACCACCATCCCTCTCATCTCATCCCACTCTGTGCCCGAAACACCGGAACCTTTCGGGTACGCGTGAGACAACAATCATATCGACAACAAGGACAAGGTCCTCAAGCCGGACGATACCAGTCTCAACTTCCCCTGTCAACCCTTTCCAATCCATAACGTTCATAACCAAACCCACCTGCCCGCCCTTCCCCTACCCAATCACCACCATGAAATTACCTGACTGATTTCAGAATCCTGGAAACGAAGTCTAATATTCCCCCCATATCATAAGACATCCTGGATCCCAGCGGTCCCAGGGAGAGCAGCAGCGAGTTGAGGATACCTTAACCACGAAACATGTTCCGGGAGTCTCCCGAGCGGGTTTGCTGATGAACCTTCCGCGAGCCACAACGCTGCGTTATGCTAGGTACGGAGCGGGCTAGCCCTAGCCTAAGGAGGTATTCCGTCAACATGAAGCAAGCTGGGCCTTCTATTTTCGATTTTGTGTTGTTCTGGAAGGAAAGGGGTGGTGGATTTTACACGCTGTTTTCAGACGTTGGTAGAGGGTGAGCGGTTAATTTGGACGAGGGGTTAATCGTTGTGTCATAGAGGGAGAGGGGAGAATATGTATTCCGTAGGTTCGGTACTTGATTCCTCCCTCGGGTTCGAGGGACTGTTTCGTGAGGGGCCGAAATAGTGAGGTTCAGTTCAGCTTTGCATTCGTCGGATTGCTCATTTATGTCAGGGTTCGTTGTCTAGAAGCGGCCCTTGCCTTGAGCTGCCGTTGTCGGGAAGTCTCAGGTCCACTTACTCATGGGTCCAGATTCGATGTCAACCATACGATCAAATCGCGAAGAACCATTGTCTGCTGGCAGCGACGGTGAGGCTCAACGGTGAGTAATTCGTATATGTGATATAACGGTGAGTTCACCGTCTGGCAGTCCTGCATTAGTTTTGCATAACACTTCCCGATGATTGAACTTTGTACGTACACTACTAGTCCAGAATAGGTGAGAGATATCAACAGCACACAATCAAATATTCGGGGGGAAAAGAACAGAATATGCAATCGACAAGTTCCATGTTCGAGCGTTCAAACCCCAGGCTAGAATTTTGGCTGAGAACAGTTTGTACTGAACACATGACATTACATCAACCAGAATGCTGTGATCATGTTATGATATAGATCAATCAGTTAATAGAGTACTTGAGGCTCTTCGGTGATACTGAGAACCCTCAGAGTATGAGCCTGTGATGTGTTGAAGGCTTTGACTACCTTGCCGCTAGGAAAACGACCTGTCGACTTCCCCCGTCCCGACAACAGATTCAACCCACGCTCTTCCCTCCCACTCCCGTAGCACCGGTATCCACTCACAGGGCCTTTTCCTGGCTCTTTTGGATACTGCATAGACACCGCATCACGTTCGAAATTCATCGCCATCTCGCGAGAAGGGTGGAAATTGAAAAGAGGGAAGTAGAACTTTGCTTTTTGATGCGACGCGATTTGGAAAAATGACGTTATAATGTGTACAACTACTGAATTCGATGCGTGATATATCATCGGGGTGACATTCGAGTTCAAGTTTGACATGCAAGCAAGGGAATATATTACGATAAAAGGTAGCCTGTACTGCGTTATCATTACGTTGGACGCAGCTTCTATCTCTTCTCCTGCGCTGCGCAGCCTTGACAAGCAGAAGAACCATACTACGTTGAAAAGTGAGAGAGATAAGCAAAGCTATTTACGATCTCCATCAAGTTGATCAGATGCAAACATCACCGTTATGAAGTTCGCGATGACAAATCTTACTATGTGTCGCTTCACTTAGTTGACCCGTCCCCCACCACGAAGCCACTGTCATGATACAAATGGCATCCCGCGGGCGTCCCGGGAGCACGAGGAGACAACACGCGCGACCATTTCTTCGATTCACGTATGTTTTGGTTGTAGCGCGTGAGTTATTTCCACTCGGAATAAGGGGTAGAGCCGTGGTGGGATGGACAGATGAGAACGGTCGTTGGTGTAGGTTGGGTGGAATGTTGAACTGGTTTCTTCTTGTTCTGTAAGAGTTTTCATTCTGACATTCGTTCCGAGGACAGATGAATGTTTTACCAGTCTGACTAACAATTCAGTCTCCCTGTGGATTCGTGACGGAACTGCATA
>FJVC01000613.1:0-40075 GCA_900074895.1 Rhynchosporium secalis
CTAAGCCGTCGAGACGCAGAGCTCCGTCACGGTGGAAAACTACAACCATCCCACCATGTGGCCTCGTAGCAAGCATTTTCAGCGCCTGTTCGATGAACTTATGTTTGGGCTTCATGCCATACATGCTGTGGCAGAACAGTATGACGTCGTATGTTTCAATTCCATTCAATGTATTGGTAGCAACTTCACTTGACATATCATCCTGCAGGACGAACGGGACTTGATGGACGTTGGGTGGATCTCCCAAACTAGGAAATGGTGACTCTGTCTCGATCCAACCTTCCAATTCTCTAGCAAACAATCCGTTGCGCTCGAATGCGGTATATCTCTTAATCTTCTGCTTCAGACTTCCAGGAAGATTTCCCAATAGGCTCTTCGGGCCTGGTCCAATCTCCAGTACCGATACTTCAGCCCGAATGTCAAAGAGAGGAGTCAACAGCTGATTCAATTGAGGTATCACGAAGTCTTCGTAAGTCGTCCTTCCGGAACCCCGCATCAAGATATCGAAGCCGTCGCTGTACTGCTCGTCAGATAGCATTTGTGGCGAGGACGAAGTCGCTGTCTTGACTTCCTGCCTGAGAGCTTGCTTAAGGGAGTCGAGAGAGGCCATTTAGTCCTGGGTATAGAGGTATCGGGCACAAATATAGCGAAATGGTTGATTTGAGTTGAGGTCAACAAATGTTCACTGATTTTGAAGCACATCTGAGATAACGAGTGGACATCAAGAAGAGGGGCTTACTGCTGAGTCCCCCTACACAACGACACTATTCCCAATTAGGATGCGCTTCTACACGTAGCAGACTCTTATTGCACCGGTTAATGGACTCGGTGAGTGAGCGAAACCGAAAACGAGCTGGTGAAGGTCATCTTCAGACATGGGTATTTATTTTGTAAATTTATGATAGCTAACCTGAGTCTCATCCAACATTCATTTTCAAAACGATTTGCCAACTGCCTTTCGGTGCTTGAAGGTAGCTATCTGATTATTTAGATTTCATTACTAAGTTTCAAAGCCGATCTTCTTGGGCTTGTGTTTCAATGGGTCGTGTATTTGCTTATGGCATTTAATCATTATCTCTCAATTTACTTCCGATTGACCATGTCCAAGAATTCCTTTCTCGTTTCAGCCACGGACTGCAACACACCGAGCATACAAGTGGTGGTGGTGATTGCCCCAGTCTTCTCAACCCCCCGCATCACCATGCAGAGATGGCTGGACTCTATAACGACGCCCACGCCATGCGGCTGGAGCAGTTCGAAGAGGGCACGGGAAATCTGCTTCGTGAGCCGTTCCTGGACCTGAAGTCGTCGCGAGAACATATCGACTATCCTGGCAATCTTGGAGAGGCCAATGACCTGGCGAATAGGGATGTACCCGATGTGCATCTAGCCTTGTTAGCATGGAGTAGACTGATTGGGGATGGTAGAATGGCTGTACCTTTCCAGAGAATGGTACAAGGTGGTGCTCGCAGAGCGAAGAGAAGTCAATATTCCTCACAAGTATCATATCTTCGTGGTCTTCGTGAAAAATGGCGCCGTTCAGGATAGTGTGTAGGCTTTCTTCGTAGCCTTTGGTGAAGAAGAGCATGGCTTTCGCAGAACGCTCGGGGGTATCTCGTAGGCCTTCTCGGTCAGGGTCCTCACCTACACATTCCAAGATTGTTCTTATAGCGTTTGACATCTTGACCAAATTTTCCTGCTTTTCCTCCCCGGTTGCAACTTTCCTCTGAAGGGCTCGTCGACCTTGAATTTGTCAATTAGCTCGTAATCTGGTGCTGGTACGTACACTTACTGGGCCAACTCAATCCATCGGTATCGATCGTCGGGCGCTGCGCATTGGAAACCTGTACGAAGCTTGTACCTAATGGTGTCTTGGGGATATCACTCCCGTTGTTCCCTTCCCCATCAATCGCTCGGTCCAGCTTCAGATCTTCCTTGCCATATATTCTACTCTCCATGTTCACACTCCTAGGTGATCCTGGATAAGTTCTTTTGGTAAGGACAGGCACCAAATTATTTTCTTTTCCAAAGAAACCTACTCAGAAGCAGCGAAAACTATTCTAGAGGCATCTGATCGTAGCGAAAATCTCCACAGCTGAGGATTTCGTACAAAAATTAGGGGAATCTGCGACAGATTTTCAAAGTAGCCTATTTTGGGAACACATCTGCACTGTTCCATTTGACAGGAAGGAGATAAGCACTAGTTGGGGTGAAATGCGAAGATTCCACAGTTGTAGCGACCGACTGGTGTTCTCGGATGAGGTTGTACAAATGTGATAGCAATATCGACTCTTGAAAACGTGGACCAGTTAGAAGGGGCCCAGTCAAGACTTGCAGGATCAAGACTGGTTGATTATCGAAAATGGTTGTCACACCACTGGACCTTGTATAAGTTTTCGTTTTGTTCGATAGCTATCATGGTCTCACATGCCCGTTAAGCCACTGCCAAACCACTGCCTCTCACTCGTCTCGTTCACAACACCATCGGCACGGGAATGTAATATGGATAGAGCTAGTCAGGTATTGGCTCAAGGCGTGCCGCCTAGCGTTCCTAAATCATACTGTACAGCTTAATCCAGATGGTCCGTCAGTACGCTTCATTATGCACAATTTGAACGCACTAAACCTCGACCACTTCCTGGCAAACATATCCTCGTGCGGGCTACAGTCAGATCCTAATCTCGTGGCCTGGTACTCGGCAGCCTTGCCGTGTAATGCTGCATCACGCTCAATCGAGGCTGACAATCACATGCCAAACTATATGAGGCCTACAATTAGGCTGCTTGACGGAGTGCACCGGAATGCTGTTTTGTTTTGAGGCCTACGGTCGCAACCCTTCCGTGGATTGGTGCAACCCCACGTCATATCTATCAGAGTCCGGGTTTATGATATATTACAGTATATCGTACTTTCACAAGTTCAGATCGAAAGATTACAGCTATAGATTCCACATATTTAACTTGATAGTGATTGATTACTATACCCAGCAAGTCTCGTCCTGGACAGCTATACATCTAGAGGAGAGGTTCTATCATATTCCATTTTTGATACATTCCAGAGTAGCTAAACAGCTCGTCGCTCTCAGTGAAAAATTCAGGACTACGACTTCTATAGACTGCGTCTTTCAATTTCAAGACCCTAATTTGAATATTAATAGGTTATAGCAATTGCCTGCAGATCTCCATTAATGTACTATACCAGAGAATTAACTCGTGAATTAGTGTCGACATAGGTGATATGTGCAGTATCTGATCCAGGGGATTGTTTCCTAACCTACCTTGGTGAATGTTGTGGTTTTGAGCCGAAATCTTATGATGGCATACCTGATTTTATCGTCCACGAAGCTTTTCAGTTCGGGAAGCTCTTCCAGTTCCGTCAATAATCTCGTGTAATGTGTAGGCTTCACTATCAGCTTTCGTGAATCCGATGACTTGTAACGCTGCCGCTGTTTGATCAAATCCAGTGCCGCGGAAACTGGGAACAGAAGGTTGGAAGCTGAGAGCGATTCAGCAGTTGCTAGAGGTGTTAAACGGAATAGAATCTGCCTTTCCGGCGGTGTACCATCAGCAACCCTTCTCATTATTCAGCTGGTGATGAATCTTGCTGCCGAGTGGCATAATTGATGTGGGCGGCTGTTGGGTATTCGGACAGACACAGAGCAACAGATGTTAGGTTGTGGCTGGTGCTTGCACCACGTGATGATGACTCATCTGCAATGAGGAAGCCACTGGTGTGACCAACGTATGAAGTAGAAGCTTACCAAGCCCCATACGGTAACGCTCGCGGTCACTAAATTTGAAGCCAAATCATGCGGCAGCTGTCCCTCCCTCTTCCCGCACGGCGCTACTGTTGTGCTTTGGAAAGCGAGCGGATGGAGTTTGGAGGCCGCTGTCACTAGTGGTGTGCTTTTAAACATAGTATTCTCACTCTCACTGAGGACATGGCGCCAAAAGTATGGTGGCTGAGACCTACTCTCAATTTCAATCCTTGTCAAGTTCCGCATATTGCTCTACTTGAAAGAACTGAACATGGCGACCAGCGACAAATACTTTAGGATACCCTCCGAAAAGAATTTGTAGATTCATACCTATCAAGCATGATCTTGTGAACGACGAGATTCAGATCGATGGCGGGGCGAATGCTAGCCGCCTTACTTCGAACGCCATGTCCTCATTCGATTGATGGCCATTCACGTATATCATTTATGTTCTATTATGTGATGTTCTGTCAAGGCAGACAGAGACATCTCATTCGCTAGCGACTTGCACCTCCGTCAGGCTGTTCTGAACCAACAACGCGCACCGAGTAAGGCTTCGTCAGCAAGGTTCAGCTTGAACTCGCTTCTGACACCCACATCTACCCCGCGCTCAGTATGTGTAAAGCGCCTTGCGCTTCTAATAAACTTCAATTTCAACTATTGTATTCAGACTATTTTCCACCCGCAACACCCATACGGATGTCACAGGTTTAGCGGTAGAGACGCTTGCCAAGATATCGGCGAACAATTCGACGGTCTTGACGAGCTCATCGATCATATCCGCCGAAAGCATATTCTCAGCATCAGACGGTCAAGCTCCCGCACATTGGGATCTCCAGAGGACCAAGGGCATATTTGCAACTGCTTTCAGTGTGAGGGTAAGAGAGGCAAGGATCACAAGAGCTCTAGATCTGGCAGAGCTATGTGGGATCATCTTAATGATAAGCACGATGATCAACTTCCCAGCATTATTAAGGAGGGAGACCTCTAGGGCGGGAATCTAAGGTAATTTGAGCTCGATTCGGGTTGGACCTCGACTGATCAGTCTCTTAATAAACCTGCTTCTTATGCTATGGATATTCTTGCATCGTTATTATCGATGCGCTTGATGAGTGTGAGGATGATAGAGATGTCCGGATTATTCTGCAGCTTCTAGCTGAAGCTCGATCGTTGACGACAGTACAGCTTCGCATCTTTTTGACGAGCAGACCTGAGATTCCAAAACCTCTTAGCATAACAGTAGATGAGCCTCTAAAAGAAGAATCTACATTTTTTAAACCACAGAATCATTTCATTCGACACAGAATACGCGCTATCACACAAGTGGAACACCATGAATTCGTACTCCACGACATACAGCCAGCGATTATCAACCATGATATCTCTCTTTTCTTGGAACACTATCTAGGTATAAATCAATCAATCAACGATAAGCGCTCCCACGCACCAGTCCTTCAGCATGCCTATCCCGCCCACAAAATCCAATCAGAGTCCTCGAAGTCAGTAATTGGATGGCTATAACACTTGCTGCGGCTGGTTGGATGAGGGACACACGCCTAGCCTCGCCTGTCCTCACCCAAGTTGGCCAGTTGCACCAGTGCGTTTACACGAGGCTCACTCGAGTCGCACGACGTGTCCGACGTGGGGAGCATCTATAAATATCATGATTGCCCGTGGTAAACCCTCAAGGAGCGTGGTCGACTCTGATTGCACCTTCGGGAATTCATCGCTCTTCGACGGTATTTGGTGTTTTGAAAGATGCCGAGAACTCGACGTGAGGGTCGCATAGCCTCGTCTGGCAGGCCTCCACCAAACGATTCGCAGGCATATCGCCCGCCGCTGAGACCCGGGGACATTTGCGTTGGGTGTATTGTCTGGCTTCCCAATAAGGAGAACCAAGGTCTCTCAATCAAGTGTAGGAATAAAAGCTGCTGTGGGAATGTAGAGCTCAAGGACGAGGGGTACAATCACCCTGTCGTGGTGTTGAAGATCAAGCAGAAGAAAAGGTCTAAGGAGTACGGAGACTTGGTGTTGACTATTGCTATCGTGAGTCGGTTGTCAAGCATTTCTTTCCGGTAGTGAAGCTGATACAAGCAGATGACCTCTTTCAAGGATATGTCGCTCAAGCATTACTTGGCGACGAGGAAAAGATTCCATATTTTCGATGCAGTATTCCAATTCGGGACCAAAGCAATGAAGAGATCGAGGAGGCTGGTATCAAGCAGTTGGACTTGGAAAAGGAGAGGACGATGAACAAGAAGCAGTGCTATGTAAAGACAGACCATGTCTACAAAGCGCCAGTCTCGTCATTAAGGTCGTTTGGTTTCGGAGCCCGAGAATGCCGAGCCTACAAGATGAGACTGAACCAAGCAAGCTACGCCATGCCCATGGACGAGCTGGATCTCTCGCTCGAGTGTTTCGCAGTGACAGAGACTCTCTTCGAAACAGCTCAATCGCGACTGGCTGTTCTGGCGGGAAACCCAGTTCTAACTGCACAATTGCCATCGTCAGCACCACAGGGTGCGTTGGTCATTCATCCTCAGAGTGCTGAGAGCTTTCTCAATCCGTTGTTAGGAATTCCCAGTGCGTATGTGGCGCCTTCGACGTCGACATATGCTGCTGATGCCATCAATCGCCCACTTACTTCAAACCATCGCCTACCCGCGGTGGTGCCTTCGGTGCCAACCCTTCCGACAACAGGGTATCCTGATTCATCATATACTGCGGCACAGCTTCAAGCATACGGCACTTTGCCAGGCTCCACGCATCATACATACCCCGGCAGTACATACTCGGGCTATCGGCAAGATTCTCAACCTTCACGGCAATCTCGTACGACCTATCAGCCGCCAGCCTATACGCCGTACACCCGTCCTCAGCCGTCGGAAGAAGAAACTACTTCATATTGGGGTATTATCATTGGGTTTTTGGGGTTGGCAGCATTTGGATGGTGGCGATATCGCTCAATTTAATTGTAGCATTTCCGGAAACTTGATTTGGTTTTGGTACCGGCTTGTCGGTGTTGGATGTAGGGTTCGAGAGTCAGCGGAAAGATGTCCGGCACATCTCTGATATACTCTGTTCCAAGCTGTATCTACAAGATGATTACGCTGATGCAGTAATTTGTTCTTCATCCATGTGATATTATTTGTCGGTTTTTCATCATAAGCCATGAACAACCTTAATCCTTTCGTAATGTCTGGTTTGGATTAAATCACAATGATTAGGAAGATACAGACGCATTTATGACTGGATCTAATTTAGATTCTGGAATGAGAGCTCAATGTCACGTGATGGACGTGATAATTAATGCCAATCTTAAGTGTCCAAGGACATGAGCATTGTCATTTACGCAAAGCTGGACGTCAATTTATAATGTATGTAACCCAGCGTTCCTTTTACCTTTGGATCAATTGACTTTGTTTTTTTTACATTCTGTACTTAGCTGTTCTAGTTTACGATACTTGCCAATCATTCATTCCGCATGCATTCCAAGGCTGTGCAATCCGGTGCACCACATTTACGATTAGCCTCCTGAACCAACAACATGGTATCGACAACTAGAGTTAGGCACTACTACGAAAATCAATAAATTTTGGGGAAAACACGGAAGAATGGCCTGACCCATTCGAAGTTGCTACTATTAAGATCGCTAAAACAGGTGCAGGTTATGCAGGTATCAGGCTGCTGAAATCATGGGACTAAAGCTCTTTTCAAGGAAGAGTCTCCAAATGTCGGGCCTATGGCTCCTGTCTTTCTCCTATTGCAACAACGATTGACATACTGATGTAGAAAAAGCTTATTGAGCCCTGGCTAAGTGTATCATCTGGCGCCTAATGGATTTCGTCGTCAGCCAGATAAGGCTGAGTATCGAATCCTAGCTCTTCGCCTCGTCAGGCAGCAAGCGGATATGCCTTCGCCGTATATCTTGTCCCCAGCAGCCACGAAATGGTATATGCCTTTCGCGCAGGATTTGTCGTACCTTCTAACCGATGGAGGCTTGACAGTGGCTCCTGGCTTGTCGTCTCGATGCTTGGTAGTCGGGAGAAGGCTTCGTAGATTGTACGCGATGATAAACCTACTCACATCCATCAGATTGGCCACATCCCTCATGTCCGCACATGCCACATGTACCGGTCTGCAAGAATGAATCGAAGAGATTGTTGCCAGAATGCCTCGTACTTGGGTTTCACACTGATCGGACAATATTGCGGCAGAGTATCCATCTACGCACTGAGTCAGTTAGGCTCTCGACAAATGTTTTAACTGCGTACCTAGGAAGCTTCCCAATCTAAATATCATCTGCCAGATCTTAGAACTCTATGAATTTGTTTTGTCTTCGATCTTGTCATGTATCCCACCATGGATTCAGTTCTCAAGGAGGAGTTTCGAACCGAGTGTTATTGTGGAGAAAGAGCCTTCCTGGCTCACAAGAAGGATAAAAAGAAGATGACGATGGCGTTGCAGAATCTTGTGGACGATGTAGTCTTGAAACACCTATGCAGAAACTTTGGGACGACTTTCAATGTCGCGCGTATTCTGTGGTTAGCCGAAGGTTTCGACCGCGCAAACATCTGGCAGAGTGTGAAGCCGACAGTGGCCCATTTCTTTGTCACGCTGGAGTAGTTGTCTTCGCTGACACGTACGACATTCCAGATCTCCGTTCTTTGGCACTTGTCAAATTGCATCGCGCGCTCTGTTCTTTCGAAGTTGTTACAGACCGGATGGAAAAGGTCTAAGAAGTTGCTCGATCCAGTTACTATAATAAGAATACCCGAGGTAACGAAGCTGACGGGACTTGGATAAATCGCGCAGGATAGTTGTGCATTTTGTTGTGTGCGTATTTGGGACAATAGCAAAGGATAATAGGTTACTATGATTGATGGAGGAAGGCGGGTGTTTTGCAAGCGACCTTACAGGTTTGTTGGGAGACAGGGTCATTGATCTGTTGTAAGCTCACCCCAAGATAGCCAGTCCGAACGTAGCCAGCAATCACATTCTGTTTCCTCCTGCAGTAACTCGATCCTCTAGAGCTTGTCTTGCAATTGTGACCAGATCATCTTGGACGAAACTGTTGTCATCAGAAACCATCACAGCAATCCTGGAGTTTTTCAGAATAGCGGATATGGGTCATATCGGCGGGGTAGAATCCCTGATGGCGGCGCACACTACTATGCTGGGCACTCCAACAGTGACTCGGAAACCTGGTGTTTTCAGGTCCAGTACGTTACTTCTGCGGCAACCCTTAGACAGGGCAAATGGTTCGCAGCACTCTAGCTGCAAAGAGCACGCCCAGGAAAACAGCTTCTAAGTAGCAAGCTTACTTTGAATGCCATGGCACGTGCTCCCTCCTCGATTTACCCCGCACTCATATCAGGTCACCATTCCGACCTTCCATAGAAACACATCCTACCTGCAAAAGTCTTCCAACACAGTCTAACACAACCTAAGAAAACATGGCGCACCCGGAGATAGCGGACGCACTCCAGGCGCTAAGCATCTCGAACCCCGAATATCGCAGACTGTTTTGCCCTGACAATCCTGAGCTGTTTGATGACATTCCCCGCTACCTATTTCGAGTAGTCACGCCAAAATCACGCGGTACGACTGACAAGTCATGGACAAGATCAATGGACGCCACGGATGGAGCTCAGAACAGCAGAGTAGACATTTTTGCAAGAGAAAATAAGATACAAGTGGCAAGCATGCTGAACAGGCATCTCCAGTGGTGGAAGGGGACGAGGATAACTTCGTTTCATGGACCAGCTCACTGTTGTTTGCACTAGTATATATATTCCACCTTCACGCCAATTCCAACGATAGATCGCCTTTTGACGACATTAATGTTTGTATTATTGATACGAATCAGATTCCGAAAGCGGTTTTCCTTCGCGACATGGACCTCATTAAGGCCTATTCTTCATCCAATAAAGAACTAGCAAAGTTCCAAGGCCTCCGAGAGACAAAGGAATGGTACTTTGGAGAATATCTGTCGCAAGGTGCGTTGAAAATTGAAGAGAAGTGCCGAATCGTGTCTGCTCAGGCAATGATTGATCGAGGTTTATATGACCTGCGGCACGAATTTGAAGAGTTTTCACGCTGGAGCGGGCTACGCGTGTGGTAGAACTTCGCCGCATCCCATACGAAATCGACCCCTGGGGAAAAGGCAACGGAAAACTTCGAATAATCCTTGATATTGCAGAGGTATTTGGATCGCGCTGGACGCTACCTATGGCGGCTCATCTCGGAACACTGCTCCCTCTATCGGAAGAAGATATCGCCACTGTAGAGGCATTCATACCCAAATTCTGAACGGGTTCGCTTACTCTCTGTACAACGAAATACAAGCTGATGCGTCTAGACGTTTATAAAAAGGACTCTTCCCCGCTGAAGACTAAATTTGGAGCATGGTCTAGGTTGCCGGAGGTGGAACAATTCGGCAAAATTATGCGGGAGGTTTACAAAGGCTTTTGTGTAGAAAAACTCAGAAGTAAGTTGTCTATGGTTGATCATATTTTGTTGCTGGAAGTGATCTCTAACGACAAGTACTGACAAACTATAGATTATGTTAATAAGGCTGAGACACAACTTCGCCTTGCCGTGAGCTTCGCAATGAAGCAGAGCCTGATTCACCAAGATACAGTCTTCTTGGACTCTGTCAATAAAGCTATGGAGGGTCGACTTGAAATAGAAGCCGCCGGAAACGCACAATTGCGGGAAATAATTAGAGGACAAGCGTTTCATGACTATAATACTAGCCTTTGATCCACTGAAGAATAATAGGACATAATTGGACTTGCATAGATATGAAGCAGATCTCAAGCGAACTCGAGAAGCTGGAGATGAATGAGCAGGATGAGCAGGCAGAGAGGAAATTCGAGAACTTATCAATGTATTGAGCTGGCTTTGTGGATGACTTGATTGACGTAGACAGCTGTGATAGGGTTCTGGTAGAGATACCAGGACAGAAGAAGTAAAGCTGAATGATACTTCTGCCTTATTTAAATACCAAGCAGGGCCACCACGGCCTCGTGCCGCCTCCACCCCACTCCCCCGTTGCTGGGCATCATAAAAGTAAGGTCTTGCCTCCAAACATGGCACAAAGTCACCAGCAAGGCCAAAATGTATGAGTTCAATAGTGGCGGAGGAGGATGGTAATTTGACGATCTATATACGAAATAGAACGCAGTCTATTTCGTTGAACGCCGAAACCTCGGTTCTCGAAGGCTGATGCCATGCAAAAAAGAACACATCCATGCTTCGTAGCTCCTCGATTCGTCTGCAATACCGGACAGGCACTACGTCCTGTCGCACACAAGAAAGAACAGGAGCCATGGACCCGACCTTTGAAAGCTTTTCCATAAAAAGAGCTTGGAGGCTACGCAACGTGAAGGAGATAGCACGAGGCGACCTCAAGATAGTCGCACAGCGCCTGCACCAGTTCAGTGGTCTCTATTCAACGGTTGACAGCGTCCTGCGGGGTGACATCCGGGATGTTCTGATGGTATACTTGCACCCCGACCATGGAGCTAATACCTCAACCCACAGCAGAGCACAAGATGTTGAGACAATGCGATCACCTTTGCGCCTACTGATATCAAAAACAAGAAAAAAAAGTAGCCAAATAATGCTGCACGATTTAGCTCTTGGTCTTGCCCGCAAAATCAAAGTAGCTAAGAACAAACTGCAATCTAATCAATCAGTCGCTCAGGTGGAACTCGGGAGACCGTCCCGTGAAACCTCTCTGCGTGGATCAGCAATTCTTTTCTGGTCTTCAGCCTCACATCACAGTCCAAGCAGTCAATAGACTGCCCATCTTGCAACTTGCTTACGTGCTTCCTCACAAAGTGTCGACTCAGGGAACCTGGAGTTGCATACACGGCGACCCTCTCACGCACTGTCAGGTGCGAATTTCCGATACAGCAAAAACATACTGTCGGCCTCTTATCGGTCTTAATAGAAGATATCGCTTGGCGAAGTGCGACATCTGGCTCTGTGGCTTGCGCCGGGGATCTGACAACCGTGCCTGGGGAACTCCGTCGAACGTGGCGACATGGCGGTCCCTCTTCGACGCCGCAGTATAAAGTGACCGCGTTAATAGCCGTGATTCTCCGTTGCAGTTCCTGTTCCGGTGACTTCTCAGGTAAGGTGAGTATTGCGTCTATTAAGCCAAGCTGCTCAGGCGACATGTCTGCCTGGACCAAGGCGTCTCGCGTGTCCTCATCGACTACCATGCCTATAAGCTGGCGCTCGCTATCCTTCACCGGCTGCTCTGACTTATATCGTTCCTTGATATTCTTGAGGAGTTCTCTTCGCTTCCGCTGTTTCTCATTAAACAGTCGCTTGGTGGCCTTCTGGAGCTTGTCATGTTTCCGGCTCCCGACATGAGCGTTGGACAGGCTGTTGACTCGTTCGCGCAACTTCAAGATGTACGGGAGGTCGTTTATAGACGCGGTTTGTTCTAGTGTCAGCTTCCGCGGGCGGCGGGGGTCGATCGACCGGCTCATAGAGCATGCAAAGCGCATTAGGTCCTTTTCAGTATCCAGCCTTCGATACACGCCCTGAAGGTCAACGTTGATGTCATTGAGGTAGTGTTTTAAGAAAGTCCCGATACTGGCATGCTGTAGGATTTTATTTTGAAGCGAATCACTAACGTCCGCTGTTCGTAAGACCCTCAGTCAGTATGACGACAGAGTAATGGGATCGGGCACTTACGATTTTCATTCAGCGCTTTGGCTGAACCATCTCGGAGATTGTAGGGCTTTAAGACCTGGCCAAAGCCGGTGATTTCGCCCCCTACCTTCATCCTGTATCGTACCGATCCAGATGAGAGCTGCAGCTCGCGAGCAATACGAACGCCTTGTGCTTCACGAACCGCCTCACAGAAGATGAATTCGTCATTCATCTCGTCTCGTAACGGCAGCGGCTGCTCGTTAAGTCCCTTGAGGACTTTGAGGCTATATAACCGTTCCGGACAATCAATACTCGGAGGCTTGAATGCACGAGCCTTGAATAGCATCCCGAGCAGCAAGACGTGCGGACTGAGCACAAGGGTTGGATCGTGGATGATCTCAGGAATTTTGAATTCGTTCCTAGCAAGGATTAGCAAGATATACCAGCGTAGTTTGAGTCGAAAGAAGGAACGTACATATCTTTGGCCCCGAGATATCGTTTTGTGAACTCGGGCCTTAATTCAACAAAAAGGCGAGGACGACAACCTCCATCAGGATCTCGGATCAAGGTCAATTTCAGGTGTCGATAACGAAGCTCAACCAGAGCTTCCGGTCGGTTGCCTGTGATTCCTGCAAGCTGACAGAATAGGACGAGTTGAACTCGGAGCCATCCGATGACAAAAGTCATCTCGGTTGTAGCCAAAAGGACTCGTGCAAATTCAGCTAGATCTTCCGCATACATGGTCGCACTTGGCCGCTTTGTGAAATCAAGGTCCTTTTCCACTGCCACAATCTTGACAACCTAGGGATATCGTTAGCATGGACGACAACCCTAGTAAGGTGTGGGAAAGCACACATCTTGACCATTCACTTGGATCATCGGATCCAACTTCCTTCCAGTTTCAATCCTATATACTATCAGGTAGCACTTCCAAAATGTCTCTAACGAGCTTGCATATTTGATTCCTGGACGCCTCCGGCCACCTTTCCCTCGTCGTTGGTCACACGCCCAGCTCAGGAAGCCGTGAATAAATTGGGCAGAGATTAGTTGGGTCGGTGGGGAAGTCTGGAGTGGGTTGGAGAAGGCGGGGCAAACGAGGCGAGGAGGCACTTGAGGGAGGAATTAAAATACTTGTCAGAGAGTTGGCAGAAACGAGAGACAGAGTGTTTCATGGATAAAGTCATGTGAGCGGCTTGCTAAGTTGAAGTTGTGAGAAGCTACAACTCAGTTGTCACAATCCCATCTGGTTACCAACAAACATCAGCTCAGCGAAGGAGAGGAAAGAAAAGCACAGCCTCTCTAGCGGTAACATCATGCCTCTCGAAGTCGATCCACGCCCGTAGCTGCTTCTACGCAAGGTCATAACAAACGACTCCTAACAGTCCGTCGACCTTTCTACCCACATCAATCCACTTTCCCAGCTATCGATCTGATTAAATGGGCGTCAATTACACCATCGGTAAATGGAACCTCGAACATAGCATTAGAGCTGGCAGGCGCGGCACGACGATATTAAGTTGTGCCAAATCCCACCTTTGCCCTATTCCTTCCCAGCACGACGCTTGCTCATGGGAATGCTGGAATTTTTGGCACAGCTCTTCCGCTGGACGGAGGACTACATGGATGTTATCGTTGCGAATTTCGTAGACCAGTTGGTCGATCCGTGCTTTGATAATGCAATCACGTGGCATGAGTCCTGGAGATACTTCGAAGTATAAACTCCGCTCCCAGGGAGGTGATCTTGGGTTGATTAGGCAACTATTTGAGTCACGCAACGTGCATACGCTGCAAGAACCAGGGAAAGTCGGCTCCTTGAGAGTAATACTGTAAAGAGGAGCCACACCAGATCCCCAGCACCGCCTCTTTATGACGTTCAAGAGAGGACTAGTCAGGAAGTGGGCAACGTAGGCGACAATACAATGAGTATGCATATTAAAAGTCGATCAAGATACCTTGAGGCAGCACAGACCTCGATCGGGCACTCTGTGGCCATAGACCAGTTATTCAAGCTCATGTCCACCACCACTATCGACTATGTATGGGAGCACAAGATTCAGCAGTCTTTTAACCCGGGACTTAGTATTGGCACACGCGTGTGGGTCTACGCGCCGCCCGCTGTTTATCTTGTATTCCCACACCAATTCAACGAACCTTCTTGGTACACCATCTAGGAACCCAAGTATACTTCTTTCCCCCACGACGAATCAATCTAAAGCTTTGGCGCATGCATTATCTCATCCTCCTACGCAAGTTTCACACGTCATCGATCGAGCTTGCTGTTCATATTAAATACTTGTACTGTTCAGAATCCGTATTCTTCTCCTATATATCTACAATCGAACATGCCAGAACAAATTATGAACGGTACTATCATAAACAGGACGGTGAACTTCCTCTCCCTTGGAGGTTTGCGGTCGGCCAAATCAACACACAGACTCGACCAGATTGCTCGCGTTCGAGCAAAGGGAGTAGGAGACCACATCTCCCTTCCCCAGTTAGTAGTATGTGGAGATCAATCCGCGGGGAAGAGCTCGGTTCTTGAAGGCATCACAGGCATCCCGTTTCCTCGACAGGATGGTGTTTGCACGAAGTTCGCATCGGAGATCAGCACCGTCGAACTCTTTTCGCTTTCCCGCATCCTAACCTCCACCCCAGTACAAGCTCCATACTCCCTCACTCCTGCCGATCCCGCCTCGGCAATTGGCTCTCAATGTTTTGAGAGAAGCTCGCGTAATTGCTCGTTGAGGAGAAAATCGTGGTTAGAACCATCAGCTGAAAGTTGCCATCTGGCGAGGTTTAGATACGCTCAAAAAGACCCTTTTTTTTTTTGTCTATTCGCATTCTCTTTAGTTTCCGCCAGCGCCTGTAAATGAATTTGAAAGAGTGTAGATGTGCGCAAATCTTGCCTATTGTGGCGGGAGGACACCACAAGTTGGTCCACAACATAAAAGTCATGAAAATCGAGGAAGCAACTGCGTAATGTGTCATAATTTTTGTTCAATATTGTGATTTCAAGTACAATAATCAGAGAATCCCATCCTCAAGCCGTCGTACCAAAATCGAGGTCAAAAGCTTGCTCTTTTTCGTTATTGGAGTTCCATGACCCACGCTCGGCTTCATATGCGAAACGGATCCGCGGAATCAGCCTTCTTGGGGATACAGCTTGGGTGAGGAAGCAATGCTAGTCTGGTCAGCTAATATTCGCATATCATCTACTTACTCCTTACATTCATCAAACTCTCAATCGACCCTTCTAGAGTACATGAGAGGAAATCGACCGCGTTCCAAGACCATTTGTCGTCATCTGGCGTGAGGTGGTAGCGCGACAGCATCATTTCTTCTATCATTTCGGCTAATATTGAAAAATCCAATAGGACCTGTGAGACCTTCGGGCTCTCCTGTAGGCTATCATACTTCAGATCTCGAGGGTCTAGGACTTAGGTAGTGGATGAGCGAATGTCGTTTTTACATGTGGGAAAAACCGACCAAGTTTAATGTCTCCATCTAAAGACAACCAGATGTTATCTTGTGAGAGATCTCTGCAAGAAAGCCCCAGCGCAGAGACATAAGCAAGGCCTCTGAGGGTCTGGTATTATTAGCTATTGTCTTGGTTTTAAATAGGGGTAGTATGTTACTTCATTAAGTATTGTCGCTATTTCTCGCTCTTCAAGATCATATTTATCGAATTGTAACTGCGCGAAGGATACGTGTAGATGTTCTGTGACAATGAAAATCTTTTCACCGTAGGAATATATCTCTTCAATAGCTGCGATGTTCGGATGTCTGATATATGGAAGAATTGGTGGATCCCCTAAGATTTCAAAGGGAGCAACCTCTCGAATATTGGCAAGCTGGAAGGACGATGCGTTGCGCAAGGTTAGTATAGTTTGACCGGTATGTCGAACATAGCTATAGTACTTCCAAGGGTTTTTGAGTAATACCTTAAGCACCCTTCGGATCTTCTCGGGGGTTGCTGCATCAGTCGGATTTAGTGGAGTTTTGTTAATAGCACCTGATGGGTGGCCTAAAAAGGCCTGAACCCTCCGCAAATGATGAAGTACTGGTTGGCTCATTACGAAAATGTTTGCTTTCTGTCCTTGAATAATATTCGAATCTTTGTAAATATCATAATGAAGAGTTAGATTGGTGGTGGTTTATTTGAAAATTGTAAGCGAGGTGGTCAGTCAACCATCCACATTCGAATGGGTCTAATTATCACCTCGTCTCTCGCAAGCCTTCTAGTTTATCAACCTGCTTGATGGATATCACTCACGGTCAAACGTCTTCCATCAAAAGCCAATATCACATATCGTGGAGTTATATACGTTATATGCATTCCTCTTTTGCCGTCAATACGGTAGTCCTCACCGCCTTACCGCTCGTTGTTCTTATCTTGGCGGTAGTCACGCAACTTATTCTTTGTGTGTTCTCGTTAGGAGCAGAGAGTTTCAAGTTCAAGGGTGTAATAACGATACTTGTACGTTCCTATATATGCTATTCTCCTTCGTATACTAACCTCAACAGTTCCAGAGTATTCCAAGACTTCGGCGAGATGGTCTACCAAATCACGGCTCCAATAATTTTTTGGATGAACAGCTCCAAAATATCACTTTTGGCATAACCCATTGTTGCCTTGGATTCGCTACGCACACGGAATGCTATCAATTGCCAGTATACCTTGCGACACTAAAAATGCCTCTGGGATCTGCGATGGAAATCAAGGATGTATACGCTCTCAAGAGTATCGCATCAGGAATAATTCATACATCGCTGGCATGGGCAATTGTATCTACGGTGATATTTGCTGTTACTTTAGCAGCGATATTCGCCTCTCGCCACTCTACTTTTATGCAGCGACTCCTTGCTTATAGCATAATAGTGAAGGTTTTTCTTAGCATCTGGAGTATTGCGACTTGTACTTTCTTTATGCTCCCCATAATGTTCATACGGCAGTTATCAAGGGAGTTGCGTAATGTTGTTAGTATCAGAACTTCGCATGGGAATGTCGTAGGGCTGAGTTTTGGTGCTCTTTGTTGTACACTCATTTCGTCCTTTTGTGCGTCCTTTATTTGTAGTTACAGTTTCATATAATCACAGTGACTTGGCCCTGGAGAGCATTTGTTTTCGTCTTTCTTGAGTAATGCCTTGCGGTTGTACCGTCGGGTCAAATGTGTAAAGGACCACGAGTTGGCTTACTGCCTCGTCTTCTCTTGAGGCTAGCTATTGAAACCTGTGTATCAGTGATGCTTCGTATTTGAATCGAAGTGGGCCAGCCTTCAGAATTCACTTGCAATTTGTGGATATTTTAAAGGAGGTGTTGGTCACCTTGACTGTGTTCATCTCACTTCTCACGCAATTCGGTTGCTGACGTTTGCTATACGATCGGTATGTCCACTTGTCAGCGAATGAACCTTGTTGTGTGCCTTTTTCAGTAGAACATGAACTCTGCTGTCTTGCGTACTCCTTACACGCTGGAACCATAAGTTTCGGATTGCTTTGCCCGAAGGCCCATGATTCATCAACCTTTTGATCGCACTAAAATACAATTTGATACAAGGTATTTCAGATTCAGTTCGATGAGACCTTTCTTCTCTCTTCAGCGCTACTGTCCCGATTCTGCTGTAAATAGAACTCGTAGAATTTATGGTTTGTCAGTGGTAGATCACCCCTGTTTCTGTAGGGGGCAACATTCTGATGGTATCACCACCACAATCAGACAATTGAGATGATGACCTCTGATGCTTGATAGTCAAGTATTGATACCATCACGAATTTGAGGGCTGAGAGATAAACTTCTTAGATCAGTGCAAGTATAAAACGTTGTAAGGCATACTATCAAACTGTTTCTTAGTATTCTGTGTCTTAACACGATGGCAAAAAGAATGAATCCGTGCAAAGGGGCGTCAGGGAGGAAGAGAACGCTCGTTAAGAAAGCTCATGAGTTGGGAGAACTTCCAGGGTTTGAGGTCGCTCTCTTTATTCGCCGGCGAGGGCGAGTCACTGCATACCGTTCAGTTGATGACGAATCTTGGTGGCCAGCCAAGGCAGATATTGTATGTTGATTTAGCATAGATCCGGAATGTAACTAATCTGTGTAATTCAGGATTACGCATATCCTGCGCCGACGAATCTTCTACCGCATCACTTCGAGAAAGATCCGCACAGGGCAGACTAGATCATGTGACCCTGTTCCAAGTGTAAGATGCCATTTGGCCCACCAATTCCAGTCTATTGGTTATATGTACTGGAGACAGATTGTGAGAAATGCTAGGGGGTTAGGAAGAGAGAATTCAAAGCAAATCATACTGCAGCAATGATTATATGTATTTGATAAAAATTTATCTATATTTCTTGCTCATTATCCGCCGTGAGGTGATAGCGGGACAGCATCATTTCTTCTATGGTCTCGGCCAAAATTGGAAAATCTAATAGAACCTGTGAGACTTTAGGGCTCTCATATGAGTTATCGTATCTGAGCTGTTGAGGATCTAGGACTTTAATGGGTGGGTCAGTAAAAGGTGCGTGTCATATGTGTGAGAGACACCAACCAAGTTTAATATCTCTAGTTAGTGACAATCGGATATCGTCTTGAGAGAGATGTTTGCAAGAAAGTCTTATCGAAGAGATGTAAGCTACCCCCTTCAACACCTTTTATTATCAGTTATTGCCTTTAACATAAGCGCGTTTATTTGCTACTTCACTGAGTATTGTCGCGATTTCTCGCTCTTCGAGGTCATATTTCTAGTATCCTAACTGAGCGAAAGAGATATCAAGATGTTCTATAAGAAGAAATGTTTTATCATCGTAGCAATATATCTTTTTGATAGTTGCGATGTTGGGATGTTGGATTTAAGAAAGAATCGGCGGGTTCCCTAAAACTTTAAAAGGAGGAACCTCTCGAATATCAGCCATCTAGAAGGATGACGCTTTGCGCAGTGCTAATGTGTTTTGGCCAAGATGCCGTATATAACTGTAGTCATCCCACGGGTTCTTGAGTAACACCCTAAGTAGCCTTTGAATCTTCTCAGGTGTTTCTGAATCTGTCGGACTCAAAGAAGCCTCCTTGGTGTCTTCAGATAGACGGGCCCAAAAGGCCTGAACCCTTCGCAAGTGACGAAGTTCTGGTTGACTCATTGTTGCAATAACGGAGAAAGTGCTGCTTAGTTTTGGAAAACTTTTCAATTTTTGGGTGGTTGAAATGAAAAATTCAGGGAGGACGAGATCAACAGTCACTGCCAGCTGTTTTGTGATGGTTCTCACTTGTCTCCAGTGGACCTTGTTCAGCGAGGTGGCTGGTCATTTCTACACTCAATATTTGACTGGACTTAATCACCACTTCGTTTCTTTTACAGATCCTAACAGGAACAGTAGAACAATTCTGATTGGTAGCCTATCGTGCTCTCGATTCTCAGCAAATCCCTCGGTCAACTCTTAAAAGGTGTCCTACCAGATTAGCCAGGTGGCAAGTCTGCGTGTTTGAGATATCTATAGACACAGTTTTTTAAGTTTCGTGCCCTCACCTCCGAGTGATTCAATCACTAATTTGACGTGGGCAGTAGAGAATGGTACGCGGCTATAAATGTGTCAAAAATAAGCGCAGGATGGTTGGAAGAACTTACCAGAAACCACATGTCCTAGATCCCGTAGTAGCGATTCTGCTAAACAATACTTACGAGAATATTTGGCGCAATTGTAACACCTGGCAACATTTCTTCCTGCCCCGAGTGCTTTCTTGCAAATTCCACAATTCTCTGCTTTGTTGACATCAGGTGCCGACGCTACCTGGAAGGGGATGAGATGCTGGAACCATGACAGCCAAGGTATGAAAAAATAAGATGCTTGTAGATGACAGTTATTTGATGGTCCGGTGGTCACGTACTGACGAATTGTTGCCAGCCGTTTTGTGGTGGTTGTCACTGGTCTCATGTGGATATCTTAAGCGAGGTGGTCATCATGACCATCAACATCGAATGGGTATCCTCAAATCCCCATCGATATCGAAGGGTCAGGGGAGTGAGGTGGCGATCAGGAGCTTCTGTTTGATTCGGAAGTTTTATTTCCACAGGATTATTGATCAATTCAAAAAATGAGACGCTTGAAGCCCGGAAGGGGGTTTGACAGTGGCTCGTCCAGACCTGGCCTAACCAATCCAGGAAAGTTCTAGGGAAAATCAGGATAACCAACACTGTTACGCATTGCCTTACCACCCTACACCCGTGGACGAGATCCACTGTCAACCCGCTTCGCTTAATCCAGGTCTCTGAGTTATAGTCACGTGCCGACAGGTGTCATATACCTGTGGAGGCAGCTCAGAACTAGCTGTGTAAAACTACGAGGACTTCTAAAAAGATTCTAGGGAGCATCACTCGCCTTGCCCTTCGCCTTTACATCACAGTCTTGATTTGGAAAAACGGACTTGGAAAGATTCTTCTTAGGATTAAATCGCCAAGCTGCCACCGGGTTCGGAGCTCTAGCCAGCTAAACACTGCTCCATGTACTGCAATCTGCAACAAAACCTGCCTTCGTTCCTGCCTTATCAGAGAGTTTCCTTGCCAGATCTTCAGCACCAGGTCGAGAGTGAGTAAAATACTCCTTCTCCTTTCTCTGAATCTCGCTTGTAGGCAGATCTTCAGTGACTCGCGATTTAGCTTGGCTGGTGAAAGTATTGCTGATGCGGAGGGCATCAAACAGCCCCCGCACATCAGTCCCTCGAAGATCTGTATAAACCGATGTATACAACTCAATGAAGTGATGGTAGTCTTCGTAACCATCGAGATCAGCCAGTTGCATGAACAACCGGGACTTTTGAGCAAGATCCCAAGACGAAGGATCTTCCAGCACGTCCTTCATTTGAGAAGAGTGACCGATGACGCTCTCTTTAAAGATTGATGCCATGTCTGGATCTATATCGTCTCTCGGATGAGGAAAGCTGGGGGTGATCAAGAGTGTCGGAAGAGGAACAGTAAAACAGGATGTCCAGTCGATGATGCAAGTAATGTTAAAAGCATCGTCAATGAAGATGTTTGACATGCTGAGGTCTGGAGGTTTCAGGTAGTACTTTTGCCGAGGAATTAAAATTGACGGTATGATGTCGCGCATAAGATGTGCCATAGCGATATAGTCCAGTCGATTCTTGCTGCTATTGATCTTCTGGCCGACAGTAGCGAAATCATTCCATAGCTGAACAGCAGACCTATAATTTGATACAGTTTCAAAGTCTTTTGCTTTCGGAACAGGAGCGAGAAAGAGGTGGTGACTCAGAGGTAAGTGTGCGGCATGGTAGCATAGTGCAGAGAGTACAGAGTCGTAGTAATCTTTATCGTTGCTGAATGGACCTCTTGCGATCTGCCCACAGAGATCCCGCCCAGACCACGTCAAAGTACGAGAAAGACATCGCCCTACACGGACTTTTCCCTCCCTTTCATAGAGCGATCCAATCTGCTCATATGGCGACTGCAAGATTTTCGCGATCAAGAATCCAAGCTGCCTCATAATTTTTTCCTTGGCTGTTAATGGAAGGCAAGGAAGTGGATTGCGGGGCAGTTTGACGCCCTCTGCATAGGGGTTCCAAAGGAATTTGCTGCTGATAGAGAAGCCAGGAGCCCTCGTGGTCAGCATGTAGGGTATCTGAATAGTATTCATCACAGAAGCGCTTGGTGAGTATGTTAGCGTTATAGCAACATATTTCCTTCATCGATAGCTTACCAGTAGCTCTTTACCTCCACAACAGGGATGCAATTTAGCTTGGAAACCTGTATCGATGTGACCTCGCTTTCAATCATCATGGCGATAGTCTCCTCGGAAAACCCACTGTCCAACCGAGGAGAGCGAAAGATCCAGTCCTCCCCTTTGTCATCAAATGTCAGTACAAGAGCCCAATTGTGACTGCCAGCCATAGGTTCCTGTGAAGCATCACAGTAACATCGCGCGCTCCGAAGCTCCTCTGCATGTTCAATGAGAGCATTGAGATTGAACTTAGCATATCTGAATATGCTGGGATTTGGCGTTGGTGACATTTTGACTTCGTTGTGAATGAAAAAGTAAACGGGAGATGAACAGAGGCATGACACGAAAAAACCCACTAGTGCCGGGCTACTTTTACCCCCTGAGGGGACGGCCCACAAGGTGCATGAACCGATCATATTCACCAACAGCAGGAGAAGCTTAGGAGCCAATTGAGACATGACACGCAAAGGTGCTCAAATAACCAGCAATGCGAATGCTGGGTGCTGCATATGACCGATGACAGCCGGTTGAGCGCTATCACTTGTCACAATTGGAGGAAAGTCACGGCTTTCACACCCTCTATTGTAAGTATATATCTTCGCCACCGTCGTCCTTCACTACCATTTCCCTTCACAAACGTTCTCCCTTCGCAACCACCTCCCCGCACCGCCGTCTCACTTCTAGGCAAAATGTCCCCTCCAGCCAATTCTTACACAAAAGCTTACTATGTCGCTGGTGATGATATTTGGTTCCAGAAACGTTAGTGATGCTGTCCTGATGTAACGTTCTGTACTGAAAAGTACAACTCTAGCCGGTGACAATGAATGGACCAGAGGGACAGTCAGCAGTAAAACGACTAGTACTCTTATGCCTGTAGTAAGGTTTTTCATTACAATATCTAAAACAGTACACAGTTTACTGAAAAATTAGTGCACAGAAGATGCCACCGGAAACGACTATAACGTCCGTTCGGAACATATTCGTGCTGCATCATAGAGAAGCCAAGGGTGTGCCGGAGGGTTGGGGGATTGAACAAGTTTGAATGCCTAATATACGCTATACGTGCTCTTGCGAATCGATCAATTTACGCATCCAAATGTGCCTGAAATAATATCTCTTCAGTTCTTCCGCACCACAAATGTGAAATCCACGTTACGCATCATGGACTTGCAGCTCCTGTGCATGAACTGCTACCAGCTGGCTAAGGGTGGAGCAATACAGACAAATGGCGTGGCTTTGTTAAGAGCAGCATCCTGTCAAATACTATAACCAGTCGGCTTGGCCCTTCTTACATAACTTCGGAAGGAAGCGTCGATGACTCACATCGTATTGACTATTCATGGAAAAGACCGCAGCAGGATCTTCGAAGGGGCGAGTTGTGCAAGGAATCAATTGAACCCCCGCCTCAGACCTGCTCGCGCGAGAAGTGCAAGTGGTTCCTGCGCGACGGTCGTAATAAAGGCTTTCCGCGCCTCAGCATGTAATGGGATGCGGGCGAGTCAACGACAACGAAGGAAGAAGAGAGGATATCATGGCGATAGAAAGTGAGCCAAGATGTGATCATTACTTGATTTGAGTTGCGGTAGACTACCTAGACACATGATCGGTCCGATCGAAACGTTTGCCAGGGTTGATGAATAGTGAGTCGGAAAGACTTCGACAAGAGGCCCTGAGGTCTAAGTGGAGTTGTTTCCGCTTCCGGTTCGGCGAAGTCTCCTGAAGAACTGACACCTGCTTCAAAATCTCTGATCGCTCAAAATCCACCAGCACCACATTTCTGGTCTCGGGATTCCAAAGCACGTTCGGTGGCCGTACATCATGATGCTCCACTCCACAATTCAACAGCTTTGTAACTGCCTCGCTCGTTTCCGCAGCCAAATCCCGTCCCATGGCCAACATCAAAGTCTTGCATGCTTGCTCGCCTCCCCATGACATGAGCAACATGTGAACTATTCTGACTCCGACATCAAGAAAGTAAGGGCGGGTGAGAGAGATATTCCCAAGGTAAACTGGTACTGGTGCAAGCTCTCCTTGACCTTCACAGTGCCGGTAAACTACGCCTTCGTGCTTTAATTTTGCTTTGAATGCTATCACAGTCCCTTTGGCAACGAAGGTATATCCATACGATTTCAGAGTCAATCTGAACAGAGCACCTCGACTCCCTTGTTTTTCAAGTGGTTCGCATCCACTGTCGGGGTCTTGGGCGAGTTGGCGTGACATTTGTTTCGCAAGGGACTTCCGACCCAAAGCATGGCGAATGCCATCACCATGAGCACGATGTGTGTTGACATTTGGACAAGCATCGTCCAAAGGACGTTTTCGAACAAGTCCTAGCAAGCAGGCACATGTGCAGTATCTTCGGTGGCGAACATCGCTCTCTTCAACCGCTTGTGATGATTTGATGGATCGTATTTGTCCGCTACCAGACTGGCGCGTACGAGCCCTTGACTTGCTTGGTGTATCAACGTCTGAGGTCTCATCCGATGAGCCAGTCGGACTCTGTGGATCTTTGTGCAGAATTATCTCTGCAGAGCCACAGCTATTCCTTGACTTTCTGGGTCTCAATATAATCGGTGACCGCTTGAAAGGATGGACTCGCGCATGAAAGATCGATGAAGGTGGAGTCAAGTTCTTCTCTTCAGGAGGTATTTGTCGTAAGATTGCTTCGTGATCGATCACTGCCTTGTAGGCATTCTCCAGAGCGTGATTCCGCCATTTCTGGCTGCGAGGCTTCGAGTCCAGTGCCATCAAGCAGAAGGTTAAGGTCTGGCTGACTGCGGTACGACACAACAGTATGTCGGCTTCTTCTTGAGCTTCGGCTTCGATGTTGGGTTCAGCGAGGTGATAATAAAGCGTATCTGGCTCATTTTCCCTGACCTGAAGGAAGACATCAGCTTCTCCCGTAACTAACTTGCTGTACTCGAGGCCGTTCTCAATCATATAAGTATATGTTTGTGTTAGCGCTGCTGTCGTCAACCACTCAGAGTGGTACACAAACTTGTCCTCCGGATGGGTGGGTATTGTGATCCGGTTGAGGACATCCTTCGGAATGTCCATAGATCCTTTGTCAGCTCGCAATAGTCCCGCCCGCAGATTGAAGACCGATAGCTTGTGAGCCGGTTTGTATTCCACGACCATACACAGGCTCCGTGTGCCATCTGCCTCCTTGTATACGCAAATCTGATCGGCGTTTCGCGGCTTTGGATTCGAGCTTGAGGCTTGTCCTTTGTTTGAGATGCGGAGATCTTGCAGATTTTGCTGGACCTCTTCGTTGCTATCGCTGAGGGTGTTCGCATGGTTCTCAAAAATGATGCCACCGCCTAAGTTGAACTCACGGCGCGCCTCTTCTACTTGCTGAAGGTGGGAGATGATGTGAGTTGTCGGCCGTTCAACAGCTAAGCGCTGATATGCCTCTAAATCCTTTTCGCTTGCTAGTGGTCGGTCGCAAAGGTCTTGCCCAAGCTCTTTGAGATATTGGATGGAGCTGAAATGTTCTGTGGCTTGAGGAATGTATTCGGAAACTTTTTGGAAGAGTTGTTGCTGCAGTGTTGGAAAGTCCGTCCATGGCATTAAGAAGGTTGGGCAGGGCTTGTTCTTGCTGCTGGTAATAGAGCCCTGCGTACTGAGGCTCTTATCTGTCTGGATATGGAGTGGCTTCGACAGGAATGTGTGGCACGCGCGTAGGTACTCGTGCAATGTTGTAGGTCTTGCCTTCTTTCCCTCATCCTCCGCACGTCTTCGTTCCCTTTCTGCGCGCTCATCGGCATCCTCTGCACGCCTTCGTTCCTGTTCCGCCCTGTTGTCGGCTTCCCTTCGATTTCGCTGCTCCTCCTCCGCACGTCTTCGTTCTTGTTCTGCCCGCTGTCGCTCCAGCTCTGCCCTCACGTCTGCTTCTTGTCGATCTCGACGCTCCTTCTCGAGCATCTGCTCTAGGCGCGCAAAATCCGAGTCCCTTCGCGACGACATTTGGTGGGTGTAAGTTTAATATCAAATTAAGAAGTTTGGATGAGGTTGGGGCTCGTCATCCATTTGGCCACTCATCATTGTCCAGGCAACGGCTCCGGCGCGGGACGCCTTTTTTGGGACATCGGCACTAGTACTATTTGATATCTCTCCATCCCATTCTAAATCCTTCACTCCTTCCAGCGCAGAGGATGCTGCGCAAATTCTGGACACTGTTAGTTTGTTTGAAGGTTTTTGGAGGATTTGATTTAGTGCAAAGACATGTGAGAATCCCGAATATTTAAACTTCAATACCTCTTTTTGTGACCAAAGCAGCGCACCCTTTCAGCCAAAGGCATTGATTGAAGCCCAAGGAGATTGCTGAGTCAAATGGCATGGAGCCCCGCTTCCAGAATTCCTGCAATGATGACTTGGTTGTGGAACTATTGAATGTGCATGTTTTGGTGCCCGTCCGGTTGATGCCAGAACTTGAACTATTTGCGGTCGTGTTTAGGTGGCACACTGGCTGCCTGAAAAGCATTGGGGCCCGAGTGGTACTAGGATGTTATCGTCCTGGACCGGACAGCACAAATCATATGGCATTAAACCCCACCACTTCCGGACCCCGCAGCCTCAACTTCATTTTTGGAAACCCAAGTTTTTCTTCCATTTCTCCCCTTTCAAGCAAGCTGTCAAACGCCATCCGAACCACTTCTCAAGCGACAGCGATGACTCATTTACTGGGCTTGACAAGCTTCCAGCTCCAATAGACTTCACCTCTTTCTCTTGCGGACAAAGCAGCGTTGCATCTTCTCTCATCCCATCAATCGGATAGTGTGTCGTCGCAGGCTGCAAACGCAGATTTCCAAGCTTCAACCTTTGCAACTCTACATCTCTGTAATCTGGCATCCAAACCTACGTCTCCCAAGCGACACAGTTATCCTACCACATTCTCTACGTACGCAATGGAGCCTTCCACCTCATCATGCCATGCCAGCTACTAAATCTGTGTGGAGTCTAGAAATATACCCATTACGAAATTCGTACCACCGTACGATTAGTAGAAGACTTCTTGGGAAGCTTTGTGTTGATCATGGCGGTTAGACTTTTTTATCATCCATTATGCTACCTCCACCGTACTTGAACTAATATTCGCTGCTTAAGACAGGTGACGACGCTCTTGCTGGAAACGAAGAAAAGGATATTCCGGGTTGCCGATTTCCTCCCACAACGACCGACAGGACGATAGAATTCAAAGGCGAATATCTTATGATTGTCAACGTACAAACCGACGATCAGAAAACCTTTGTGGAAAACATAACTGTACCTACACCATACAATGTCCCTGCCGGCTATACTTGCTACATCAGAGGTGCGACAGTACGTTTCGTCTAGGAGAATACTGCACGCTGTAGTTCAAATATCTCGATAAGTCGGTATGCATCATCCTGACTACACCAGATGGTAAAAGATACATCCTGTTTGTAGTCCTTTGGGAAAAGAGCAGCGAAGCATCCTGTCGTCGTTAAGCCGTCATGTCTTTCCGATGCCCACAAGCGGCTATTCTGAATAGCTCCTCTGAACGGCTCAGGAGCATGTGACATGATGTTGCTAGCAGGTGCATTTGTGTACATATATTTCATTTCTGTTGTAAATGATTAGCATTGCCGTAGACTCTGCATCACTCGATCTTCCTCACCCCTTTTTGTATCGTACAGCAAGGGTGAACATGCTGCTGCTGGTTGTTGCTCAAGTCCTGTGCACATCCGTTTCCTCGAATGATTGAGACGCTGGGATCCATGTGCACTCTCGTCCTGGAACATCTGGGCACCTGTATGTACCTCTTCATCGCCCTGCAATTTTGTCGACCTGTTCGAGGGGAATTGATGGTTTTGATATTCTGGCTTCGTTAAAGACTATTCTTTAGGCGAAGAGGTGTCTACTCACCCATGAGAAAGTCCTCAGCTGCTACGCTATTTATCACAACTCTAATTCTTCTGCGAAACATCCAGTTGGAAGGAAGCTGTTTCCTAGTTCGGAACTCGCGGGCAGCATCTATAAGATAATCGAACTCAATTCGATTTAGCTTGGTAAGCTCCAGATCCGTGTAAGAGATTGCAATGAACAGGAACGTTTCGCAATCGATGTCTCGCAATTTTTGCCATCGCTCTTCAAATTTCCCACTCGGCTTTACAAACGTAGCCTTGTAGACTTTGGATAGTCTTGTCAGGGCCGTCTTAGGTCCGGGAGAATCCTCTGACGCAAGAAGACCTCGAGATGTGCTCAGCAAGGTCTGAAGGACAGAAATCTGCGCCGAGACCTTGAGAGTCTTTTTCGCCAAGGTCTCAAGGGCGACATCATCCAGATCGTCTTCCCATAGCTGCTCACTGATTAGGTCCAGACCCTTGAGTATCTGTTCAAATACAGACATTGGAGCACAATGGTGAGGCTGTCTCGGTGTTGATGCTCCTGAAGCATTTGAGCAATTTCTGTTTTGGAAGCCTTCGAGCGGGGTATGGGATGTGCGTAGGCACACGATCCATACCTCGCACACCGCAAAATCCTTCTTTGGTATCGCCGGTGCAGCTGCAGGGACCACTGGGAATTTTCGAAATGACCCCTGCAATCGAAATTTCCGGACCATTTTTTATGCACCAATGCTTTACAAGAAAAAAGAAAAACTCTTTTCCGCGTCAACACGCACTAACATCTCATGTGGGAGAAGCCATTTTATGGCTGATGCAATCAAGATGTGGTATGAAACGGGCGGGCGACGCTTTCCTCCTCTCGTTTCTTGAATTTATCAAGGCCACAGCTAAATCGCCATGGTCAAATAGCTAAATCGCCATGCGCTAAAATCCTAGTGACTTGGCGACTGCATCTAGAGACCTACCCCTCCCATACATATTTATACTAGAGGGGATAAGCGATTTATGCAAAATAAAAATTTTCATACTAATCTACATACTACTATACCAAAGTTAAGGCTATTCAGAGACCACTTCTCCTTCTCCTTTACTACTATGACTTCTGAGCCTCAAGCTTATGGCCCTGCGCCGCCTGAAGCAATTTATAGTGATATTGCTACCGGATTTGCTTCCTATCAGGCACATGCTAGAGCTAATAGGTATGCTTTAAAGCAACAAGATACTAAACCCATGCGAGCATTATTTGTCTGCGATCGCGCTGGTAAATACGATCCAAAGGGGAAGCGAAAGGATATTGATACCTCTAAAAGGCGCCCGAATACAGGTTCTAAGAAGTGTAGTTACCATATGAGAGTTTCTCTCTTGAATGACAGAACTTCAGAGAAGTGGCAATTGAGAGTTATAGACGCTACACATAACTATGCGGCTTCTGTGGATATAGCAGCCCATCCAGCACATAGAATTGCTTCTATTCCGGCAGAGACTCGTGTAACTATTAGCTCTCTAGCTAAAGCCGGCTTATCAAATGCTCACTAGCTAGTGAAATGTTGATTAGGAGAGATGTAATTGTTGAGATAGAGGTATATACCCAGGATGCAGAGGGGGAAGATGATTTTGATGATTTTGCATAAGTAGGAGAAGCCAGCGATGTACTGTACATAGTTATGCATACAAATCTTGGTGGTGATAAATGCACACTACATATTCGGCTCGGTTAGTTAGCGCATGGCGATTTGGCTATTTGACCATGGCGATTTAGCTGTGGCCTTTATCAAAGGCGTTACGGGTCAATGAAGCCCGTACCATGCAGCACTTTTACGGTGCTGCTTGGCCTTTTTCGATGCAAGTAAGGCGACCTCTTCCAAATTATTTCCTATATTCATAGATATGCATGACATTGAGATAGTAGAAACTCGTGCAAGTTTACACATGTCGAGTCGAAACATGTTACTTACATGGGTCAAACTGAAAAGTTCAATTTGTGATACTGTAGCTCTCTCTGGCCAATGAAAGTAAAGTCTTGGCACCCATCTGCCAAAACGAAATGTATACTGATCTAAGCCACATGCAGTTCGCGTCTTGTACAGTCATTGACAAATTCCTATGTATGTGGGCCGAATCGGAATTTCCTGTTTGCAGGGTTTGAGAATTGAGGATTTTGCTCGTAACCTTGCGAGGGAATTGAATCGGAAAATCATCTGGGTCAAACCGAGATTTTCTGTTCGCGACAGTGATCTCAGGCCAAGAAACCAGACCTTCGGTGAAGCTAGCTTGACTATTCAAATAGCCAACACTTTCTGCATTCGCATGAAGCCTAAATCGTTTTGGGAGACAAACCGCCCTCGACATACCGCTGGGGTTTTCTTCTCAGTTGCAGCAAGATGCATAGCATCTTGCTCAAGAATCGCAGGGGCAAGGAACATATTGAAGTGAATGAAGCTTTACACATGGCCCCAGTCTTGACCACTTGATTCTGATTGATAGGAGCGACAAGATGAAACGGCTGAATAAGGAGCCGACGTGTACTTTGTTACCGGAAAGATGTCTACAAACTTTCAAAGTAGAAATGTATATAAGGGGCGAATTCCTCACAAGCTTGAAAGTTCGCTTCCTCACCTCTGTCAGTTCTTCAAGCATCTGCTCAAACATCACACTTCTACATATAGATTAGAGCTATCTACCAACCCTCCACGTAGACAATGGCTCCCGCAGAGATCTCCGCAACGCCGGAGCAGCCAGAATCGTCTCAAGTTGATGACAACCGCGAGACTGCTCAGAAGTCGCCCACAGACCCATCTACCAGTCATCCCCAGCAGACAGACCCGGCTATGGCGGAAACTCTTCGCGGAAGCACATCCAGCTTGGAGTATATGTGCAATGTATCCCTGATACAACACAGCTAACGAAATTCTCAGCGAAATCCTTGAGAAGCTCTCTAAGCCAACGCCGGTTAATGATAAGCAGAAGTGATTATGATGGAAGGAGTAGGAAATAGCATCAGATAGCTGGGCTGAGTTGCTGAATTTGAGATCTCTGTTTTTGAGTCTTGCCAGTCTTGCTTTGCATGTATCAATCCGTCTTCAGATAGTAAAATTCGACCGCGGAAATTCATGGTGTAATGCAACCTTCGAGAGAATCAAGATAATGGCGTGCCCCAGCGAACGCTTATGCAAAATCCTACTTTCTAATCTAGCTTTAATCGAGTACTGTATACATCATCAACTGATCCGTAAGTGACTTCCAGGAGTGATTTGGCGAAGCCAGCTTTGGTCCTTAAGTAACTAGAACATCATACAGCCACCATGGGCTAACGATCCCCCGGTGGCCACGCGAGATTGGACCTCGAAGTTTTAAGCTAACTATGAACCCAGGGATGAAGGATTCAGCTACCTTAATCTTTCATATGGCGTTGGGTTCCCAAGATAGATTAGACTCATTCCTGTGCATTATGGAGGCGAAATCAAGGAATATAAAGGTGCGGACTTCCTCCCCCCCGATATTGTCTACTCTTCTTCAAGCAATTACTGTACTCTCGTACCAAGTCATCCTTGTGCCTGGGCTATCTGTCAATGTCGATTCCGAAGTACTGCCACCACTCTCTCAATCTCTTAAAATCCGACTCGACGCTCATGCAGTGGACTTGCAGCCAATGCTATAGCAAGCCACATTGGTGCATCTTTGAGTGCAAGTACTGCAAGTTGAAGATCTGTCGTCCCTGTGCGGATACGGTTTAGCCTATGATAGAGTACGTTGCTATCCTTTGTCACTCTCTATCCTCTGGATAATGCCTAATGATTTCATCAGAATTTCCTGAAAAGCTTTGATATTTACTCTCGAGCTTCGAACCTCCTTGCATTCTTGGATATGGCTCCAACAGAGATGACATCGCACGGTATTCTAGTACCCCATCAACTTCCAGCCACACCACCGTGCAGTCCACGCCCGTCAACACCAGAGCAGGACAAAGTGAGCTCGCAAGCTAAGAGTTTGCGTCTCTTACAATCTGCCCAAGCCCCCACAAAGAGTGAGCGTCCTTGTTGGAATTGGAACCGTGACCGGAACCGCAAACAAAAACTGACAAGTTTGCAGTCTTCTCGCGATACGCTTTGTCAATGGATGAAGGACGTAAATTGGAGAACTTGAGTTGGCGATTGTGCAATACGGAAACCTTCTGCTGGAATCCTGTCCTTGAAGACAAAACCACCCCACCTTCTACCTTCATCTCAGCCAGGAGTTCAGAAGGACTATACTCAGCAGAACCGCCCAGTCTATCTGGCAGTCTCAATTCGCTCGTCGACGAAGAAGCTCTCGAATTTGATTCCGACAACACCCCTACTTCTGTCTCCGCACCTGCCGATACCTCACATTCCCGAATCCAACGACAAGATTCAGTCCTGAGTCGTAATCATGGCCGCGAGCGACATATTACTACAAACGATTTAGAGAAGATGATCATAACTATCAAGGAGAAGAAGGATCTGAAGCCACTTTCCCCCAGGAATCAATCCCATCTTGCAACGCTGGTCAAGGGTCGTACACAACCGTCATCTCTGACACAGACTCCCACCCCCGCTGACAACTGTAAACCTATTACTTCAGATAATTCTTCCGATCATTCGGCATGGCCCGTACCTTCGGACTCTGCACTCAGCAATACATCCAGAACAATCGTGGTTCGCGGATTCTATTCGTTCATTCCTACAGGCGATATTGCCGCTGCCAACTCTGAAAATGGACAGATGCTCGCTGTTGGTGGAGCCTCGGGTGACGATTCGACAAGTGAGCAGACAGACCTTATATGGAATAGCTTACAACACTCTGCCCCTCAACTCAAGAAGCGAGAAACAAGGCTCACTTTTGGCGATTCATCAGACGAGGATGAAAACTCATTTTCACAAACTCGCAGCGCGTTGGTTGACCCTACCCAACAACCTCTAAAGAAACAGGCATCTCTCAAGGATGATCAAATAACTGTCAAGGAGGTGCAAGCATTCGGCGGTGATGTGTTCGAGACGGAAGAGGGCGAGATCGACGAGAGTGCTGTTGACGACGACGATGACCCTTCGCACTGGGAGGATATGGTTGAGGACAGCAGAGACCCAAGCATCGACGAGAAGACCTTCCAACGCGTTGATGCGAGATCGAACCTTACCCCGCGCCAATCATTGATTACAATTTTGCTTCAAGATCAACGTCGTAATGCGAATGCACTCGCCAACCCTGCTGTAGCTATAAAGTCAGCATCGGCCTTCCAAAGATCTGTGAGATCAACACCGAATGGACCTTCTCTCGCTGTAACACCAAATTCAGAAGACAATCTCCCTCTGATGATGAGAGATGGTCTCAAAGCAAACTCAGAAGTCCCTCGATCTCAACCTCGACCAATTACCCATACTCAAGGGCTTGCTCTTTCGCCGAGAAGCACTCGACGAAACATGCTTGCATCTGAATTGTCCATCAGTCTTCGCGAAAACCTACTCTGGGAGCGGAAACAAAAATCACAAACTGCTATCACGATCCCCAAGCGCAGACGAGCTGCGCACGAGGTGGCCATCCTGAAACAAATTACGGAGAAAGTGTGTATGGATCAGAGTGATAGTGACGAGCCAAATTGGAATGATTACTATGGTCGGGACTTAGGTGGGGATCATTCCAGGGGATGGTAGGCTGGGATACGAACATACGTTGGAGGTTACATGACTTGAAATTTGTCTTATAAAAAATGTCAAGCATTGATGTCTGTTGTCACAGGGAGTCTAAGTTTTCAATCAGATTATTTGTTAGAAGAAGCCGAAATGGGAATTCTGATATTGAGACAAATATTCAGTCTGTGTCGCAGGGCAGGATCATTAGGAACAACTATTCTGGACTTCCGTACCGATTCATTTCATGCGTATTGATGCTCACATGCCTTTGAGTCGCGCTTGCAGACGTGAAAACAAATTGCCCAGAAATTTGACGTCATAACTTGCATTTCTTTGTTGAAATCTAGTCCCTGTGCTTTGTTAAGATATCCTTGGTGACAGATGGGTTCGAGCGAAGCGTCGCCTGGCAGTAGCCTAGCTCCTTAAAGCCGAGGAATCATGGCCTTCACTAAGTGGAGTTCTGTACAAGGAAGCCTCGCTCATCTAAGCAAGATTGGCTAGGGTAAAACTCGCCTATATACCCTTGTATGTCAACAGCTCGCCGATTTTTTCATTGCACTTGGGCCTCGAGGGCCTGTCACAATCAGCCCTGCCCGGTGTAGTCAAGTACTCCGCGTGGCAGGCTCGGCACGCTTCCATACTCCACACTCGCGCGGCACGAACCGGAGGTCTGTAACACCTACTGTCCTAGAGCAACCTATCAGGGTGGGTCGTTTGCATGAGGTTGGAATGGCTTCAATAAAGGATTGGATACGCTTTGCAGCTGAAAGGCGACCCAGGACATGCATTTGGCGACAAATTCTCCTTGCAATTTGGTCTGACTTAGGTTAGAGCGACGGGGAAATTGAAGCACCTGACATTGAAAGGAGATATTTGGTAGGTGGAGGATGGATTCTGTTGGGGTTTACCACCGAAGCACATGGGATGGACAGAACTTCCGTACTATCAGCTGGAAAGCATGCCAAATATCTTCTGCGGATTTTTGCGGGAAAAGTTTCCGTTCCTCGTTTGTGCGTCAGAATTCAATACGTTGAACCGAGAAATAATAGAATAACAATCTTGGTTCTATTTCGTCGGGTTAGAATAATAGCAGAATCTACAGACATGGCATGTTCCGCCTCCCGTACTAGAGGATAATCATGTGATAGGACAGAACCCCAGACTACCACATCACTAAGGTTCAAAGAAACCTAGGTTAAGCTCTGCGCATCGATATCACCTCCCATCCTAGGCCAACTAGCTTGACACCACCACGCTGTGCATAACCATTGTTCCGTTGCCAGCAGCACATCAACAATCTGAACAACGCGGGTTGCCAGCAAAAGATTGAGCGATCCTCAACTCCGACCCTCAAGACAACGACAAACCTCGGAATAGTACGCAACTTCAAGCAGGAACTACCGTCGGAGATGATATTTATCAACTCAGGGATAAGTGAGAGTGTTGCAGAGGATGCTCGAGCAAGTCTTGATGCTCAGGTCGCTCGGCTACAAGCTGAAGGGAAGTTGGAACCCGGAAAGTCAAGCCATGAGCAGCTAAAATGGACGCCCGAGACGATCGCAGCTGCTCAGGCCTTCCAAACGGTATCCCTTGCACAATGCCCTCATCTCATCGCATATCGCTGACCGACCGAAATAGACTGTTGACCTTACGCCCCTCAAGAACCTCGCAGTTACCGCGAAGCAGGAAGATATCCAGTGGGGAATGCCTATAATATACTCGGATGTCTTGCCTGATCCCTTGAAATATGACAAATCGGGTCCTGGAAAGGGAGTCATTGGAATACTTGCACTAGGCACAGTTCAGCTGCCAGAATCTGGTGATAGCGGTGAGGCAGAGATCGAAAGTGGCTCAGCTGCATTCTTTCTCGAGTCTGATTCTGTTGTATATCGTTCATGTGGAGGATCGCGAGGTATCTTGTTTTATATAGGCAACTGACAGAGAAGCATAGACAGCAATGGATCGTGACTATGTGCAGAAATTTTGTGCCACTGGCCAAACGTGCTCTTGATGTCCAGAATATCCCTCTCCATCACAGCCAGAGCCCCTGGTGTGGGAAAGTGTGGTTGTATTCTGGCCGCAGTGAAGTTTATTGTTATGTTTGTGGATATTGTGAACTCCCTCTTTCGACTTGGATCTCGCTCCATAGAGGCAGGTAGTCCACTGCGCCCAAGCTGCTCGTCATACTGGGATCAATAGTAAGCAAACTTGGATTGATCGTGAGTGGCCTCTCCCAAATTGGGCTCGTTTCCAAGGAGCTCGGCAGACCACCCCAGCGCCCAGAGTACACGTCATGTTTGGATCTATTGTTGATACACTCTTCCTGCTTGGGTCTTGCTCCAGAGAAATCGGCAGACAGTCTACCGTACACAGACTACTCGTCATGCGTGGATCCGTGGAGACTACTTGTCGCCACGACTCGAATGAATCCACGCAACTTCTCGAAGTGCTCGCCATGCCTGAGTCTATTCTCCTTGTAACATCATCGGGAATGTCACCAGCCAGGGAAGTGGTCGAAGCGATGCCTGAACAATGGTGCTCAATCCCAAAATCACCCAGCGGAGAAGTCTCGGCAATGCGATCGTTGCAGGCGAAGGAACTTTGGTTCGACGTATGGAATTTGTGTGCGTGATCCTCCCCCGTCTTACCAGTACAAACTTCGTCACTGACCCTCTTCTTCGACGACTGATTTGTAGTGTAAGTGTGCTGGCTTGCTGGTACCAATCTCTCAGTCATTGGAATCGTGAGGTTTTCATCAAGATGTTTCCTAACTTCTTTCATGAATGGAATGGGGCTCGATTTGATTTCCTCGACCGTCCACCCATATGCCAGAAGGCCTTGGACTAAGGTGCGTGCACCAACTCCATTCAACGATATGAGGGTGTGGTGAAGTTCGGGAAGATGTATCTGGACATACTCAAGCGCAAGACGTACGTCTCCCTTGTTCGTGTTCACCTCCCAGCTGTATTGAAAGCCTGCCGTCAGTGATTTGCTGTGGAATAGAGTGAATGGTGACTTACAAGGCTGTTTCAGATCCTGTTAGGAGAAGCGAATCCTACAGCTGGAATTGGAAATGGAGCCCTCCTTTCGTGTCTTTGTCAAATGGACCTACCAGGGCCGCTAACGAGACGGACCGGGATTTGTGCACGTTGGCTTTCAATGTGACTTTCATGGCGCTGACCAGAAGAGCTTGCGGCTTTCCATCACGGGCGATCGAAGAGTGTTTGAAAGGTCTCACTCATGTACAGCTTCTACTCAAGTATCGGCTCGACAAGCTAGACATATCGAAGGATACATATGAAGAAGTCGAGAAGGCATGGTCTATCAACATGGAAGAAACAATTTTCTAACTGCTCTATCAGGAATTGAAGAACCCTTTAGCTCGCTGGATCTTCTCAACTAGCTTACGGAGCACCGGCGGCTCAACTTGTCCCTCTGACGCCTTCGCACCCATTCTACACCCAATCAAAGAACTATTTGAGAATCGAGAGCTGCCGGTCATTTCAGTGCTTCAGCGCCTCAAGATTTTGGGTGTGCTACATCAAGATATTTTAAACGGACTTGACCCAAGATGGGAAGGCCTCCGCGAAGAAGATTTCAGCTTCTTCGAAAACGTCACCACCCGCACACCTCAGCAACTGGCGCGTCTATTGATTGAAAAGGACCTTTCTTGCTCGCAGAAACTGTACCCCAATGATTTTCTCGACCCCGGAGAGCTACGGACGAAATCCCCACAATGGTCAAGCCTGGTTCATACTGTGAGAGTGTGCGGAGAGGCTCACTCTGACTTGGTTTGCTGTATCGATGAAGCTGCAAAGGTAGGTTCAATCTTTCTCGTAGTCGTCAATCGCTAAATTGGCCTCGAATGCAGGCGACGGATCCTGTTTCTCTTCAATAAGCCTTGGACGAGATCCATCGCGGCCATCAGAGACTGCTCGAAATTGTTGTTGGCCAAAGAACCAGCGGAGTATGACATCCATCCTTCGTATATCAAACGACAGTTGTCACGAAAATGGGATATGGAGTCCTTGCTGATCAGAAGACGGGCCACGACCGTAACTTGGGCTGGTACCAAGTCCTTTCTGTCACTCACCCGTAGGCCTGCAGTCTTTGTTGAGCGCTTGCTTCGCGAAGCTGGTGCTCGTTCAAAAGGCAGACTTATGCTCTCTTCGCGGCCGTCTTGACCTTCCACCTGCGGACGGTTAGGCTTCTCGGTCATTTCATTATCGGCAGTGTCTTCCCACTCGTTGTGTTCCGAGTCTGGTGTTGTTGTCATCGTCGTGGAAGGGGGCTCGTTGGCACGGTCAAAGGGCGTGTTCGATATCAACATTGATCCGACGTGAGCTGGGATAGAAATCCTGGCAGATTGTTCTCTGCATTGTATATAAATCTCCTCCTGGGCAAAGACCTCTTCAAAATTTTGTAGTGGACGAACGTGGCACTGTGATAGGTCTGCAGCATCGTCAATAACATAGGACGGTATGGTCAAATCATCGTAGATATCTTCATCACTGTCGCTCTCATCCGAGCTTGGAACGCTGCTCTCTTCCCAGCCGTCGAATTCGTTTGTCCCTTTATCATTCTCAACACTGTTTGCAGATAATTGCAATCGACGCGACTGCTCAACTACATCGCATGACTCCCGATTATTCAGTAGGTAGCCAGTCCTACTGGCGATGTTCAGTTCATGGTGGAGCACAGCTCCATGTCCAGACGAGATGAGAGCGCATGTGATATCTTTCCATATCAACATGAGATTCGAGGGATCTGTCTTGTCAGTGGTGGGAACGTTCGCTAGGTGCATATTGTATGTGGTGAATTAATTGTTGATGGAGGAAGAAACGAAACGATGCGAGAGTCTGCCATCGCGGACTACTGCTGCAGCGACTTGGCTTGGTCATCAGAGAGGTTCATGCGAAATGGCCACGTGGCACTTGTCCCTTCTTGGTCAGCACTATTTAGGGAGCATTTAGGGAACCTCCTCACGAAACACCTCCGCCAATTTGGGCAAACCTTTGGATGAATGAATTTAACCAGAGAAAGTTTTCTTTCACTTGCATTCTACTACTAAATCCGGAAATTGTGCAATACAACTATCTATCTTCCCTCCATCTTGCGCAATAATCCTACTTGCGAGGTATTGCGAATGATTCACGATCAGAGATATACCTCATGCTCACGACGTGCGTGGCTTAAAAAGTGTCCAGAATTGCCCATGACAGCTGAGCATTCTTTATAAGGACATAAGAAGCCGCCATTAGCCGACTGTCTCTGAAGATGCTGAACTCGAACGTGCCTCCCCAGACTATCTCTGCGTTGAAATGGGCCCTTTTCACAGAATGGGCAATATGGTTTGGCTTCTGTATGCAACCTGTTGTCGAGCGTCTGCATCCTCCGAACTCTTGTGACTGTGTCACCTCCCTCCTCTTGGAGAACGTCGTCCTGAACTTCGACACTTGTCCCAGCATACGAATGTCGTGTCTTAGAATGTCGTTTTGACTGTACTGCTTTCAATTGGCGTGGGGTTTCTTGGCGGTGGCAGAGTTGCGCTAGAGCAAGGACAAGCTGAACACGTATATCAAAAGCTTGATCTTCATGAAGCTCATCGAGGGGTTGAAAGAGTAGCTTGGCGACGGTGGCTCGCTCCTCGAGCTCATACTCGATCGTGGACGGTGTGAGCACCTCGTTATCAGGAAGGATACCCCGCATTTGGCGATCTACCTCATCCACGTGAACAGTTTCGTGGAAGTCATTGATTGCACGGTTGAGTAGCTCGTTTTTCAATTGAGTCTTTCTGCAGTTGATCTTCTGTTGAGCTTTGTGGTGTTTTTTGTACCAGAACGTATCCTTGGCTGCCTTGATTGTAGCGTAGCCTTCTTCCTTTATCTTAAGAACGTAGCCTTTCCGATCTTGTATCTTTTTCAGGATATATTGATCTTTTGAAATCTCCTCCTTTTGTGCATTAGTCAATTTATCCGGGGCATCATCATGACGTTCAAGGCGGCCGACAGCTCGAATAAGATCTTCACGGCGAGTGGTTCCAAGGTAAATGGCTTGACAGTCGGCGTCAATAAACGATGGCATGTAATGTCGCTCATACACATCGCCACTGTTCCCCATAGCGTGTCTCCTCTCTTCGGGGGTGAGTGCCTCTAGTAAACATTAGTAAATATGTATCTGGTATAGGTCACGCAGAATATCGTCCTCACCATTCAATCCCTTCCCGGATCCTCTTCGCAGGTCATACCATTGTAGCCGTTTCCTAAAACGACAGGTGCGGCCAAGACGGACAAAATAGTACCGGTGCTTTGCATAGGTCAATGATTTTGTTTCTGATATGCAGACTTTAGTTGGTGAAGGCGCGACGTCACGGAAAATGGGCCGTTTTGCCCAGGCATCGTCCC
>FJVC01000613.1:41154-68188 GCA_900074895.1 Rhynchosporium secalis
TGACCAGTTTTTTTTAACTGGTGATCCACAAATAGCTCAATATAATATAGATATAGAAGTCCATCGTTGACAATAGGTGAATTTGAATGGTCACCGTAGCATTAGTCAGCAGGAACCTACCGTCAGGCCAACGTCGCATGCATGTATTTGTTTTGATCGCTTGGTTTTTCGAGTAGAAAAAGTTCTTCGGGCTCGGGCTCAGGGCTATCGGGCAGGAAAAGGGGACTAGCTGGATCAGTACGGAGACGGGAAAAAATCAAAGTCATAACACGATGAGAATTCTGCACTATTTTGTACCAAAGTCGCAGCAATTATATATAATATTTCACCTGAAGGATACTCGTCTAGTATCCGTCTGCGAAAGCCTTAACTTAAGAACTTCTGACGCCGACCTGTTTATTGTCTCGCCGACGGGTGATCAAAGTATTCCTTGTTAGGATAACTCAGCTTCGCCAAATTCGCCCACGTTTATTAGCATCGATAAGCAACATCCAGAACGCAGCTGAGATCGAGGACAAAGGTTACGCCTACCTCCTCGTTGTCCTTCTATGCTTGGTTCAAGTCTGCTCACTGCACATAAGCCATTCTAATTATCTGCTCTTCCCACAAGATGCAAGATATATGAACAGGGAGTGGAAGTGATACGAACGAGATAAGAGTAGCATGCCTGCATGCCATGACCAAAACTCGCAGAAGGCTTGAAGGTCCTTCTGTGAGACTTTCACACGCACTTTTGCCCAGATATAATAACAAGTTTTCACAACTTTGCTCTGATAGAGAATAGTTCTGGTGCTCCCTTTTGGCAAAGATCGATCCTGCTCCTATAGGGCTGTCCGAATTCGTCTCCGGCGTGTTCTCCTTAACAAAGTCATTGAAATCACTATGTGAATTTACGGTACTTTTGCGAAATGTTATATACTTCGAGCAAAATTCCGGAAGATGCTAGATGACATTGTCAGAGGCACGCCTTCAAGTCACTTGCATACTTGATGACTTTAGCCATGTGATTGACCCGAGTGATGGGTTTTCGTTACTGGAGACGAACTTGCTCAAGCCTGGCTGTGCCAAGTTCATTTATACCTTGTCTATTTTTTGCCTTCAACCATGCTAGAGTTGGTAAGTTATCAATTTTCTATGGTATTTGATGCTCAGGAGACTCACGATGAGCACGAGGTGTGCGTATGTTAGACTAGTCCCATTGATTGATACACCACTGCCTGTGCCTCAGCATGCCTGTATCCTCCATCCTCTCTACCGGAGTTTTTGTGTTATGTTCGAACGGCAAGGACTAATTCGCCGGTAGGATGATATTTGCTACAGTACAGTCCGTCACTTGCACGTTCATTCGCACCATCATGTCCTGCAGTGAAGATCAGCTGACAAGACTCTGAAAACACCTCCTACATGGGTGATCTCTGAGATTGCTCGTTGAAGCCTTCGATATCTCGTGCGTTTGTGGGATCCAGGTGAGCTCATTCTGCCTTATCTGCTGCTTTCTTCATTCAACCATCCGCGTTCGAATTTATTCCTCGTTCATGGTCTCAACTACCGAATCAGATTTGACTGATAAAAGTTTCCCTTGCAATGATAATTGGGATGGTCCAGTCCGATGAGATCACTATTTCCGTTGACTTGCCACTCCTGTATAGACGACCCCCAATGCTGCGACTTCTCCGCACTCTGCTTCTCTCTGATGGCCTGAGCATGTGGTGTGAGCCTGAACAGACTGACTTCCCTTTTAGAATTTCTGCAATCAATGCAGCTGAGGACTTGGAGACGGTATCGTAGAGTCCGGAAACAGAATTACCGTACAGAGCTAGGAAAAGCAATCAATATTGAATCAACGCAATCCATTTAGACTCTGTTATCTCTATCGGCAAATACGTTTGAACCGGAGGTGTAGCTCGAGTTGCAGGAGCGGAAAAAAGATACACTGGACGTGGAAACTCGGTTGGAGGGGGGGAAAGTGTGTTTCTGTGCCAAGTCGCAGGATTAACAGTTGGATCAAGGGTTAGAGGAGGATCAGCTAGTGTGACGTTTGGTATAAGAGTAACTCGTACTGCTAAAGAAGTCAAGGAGTAGAAGCGAGCGATTCAAGATGAGATGAGATCTGATAGGCCTGTCTTGCTGGTTCGTTGTTAGATCGAAGCTTATGGCAAGCATTCATGTGGTCTTTTTGCTGATGTGGTATGCTCTTACGCTGATCTCAGGATTCGATTCATGCGTTATCAACACTTCATGCTTAGAGACGCGCCGTTCGATTATATGATTCAAGAGGCTCACCTCCGAAGTCCTCTTGCCCTTCAGCCAGCCAGTTCCTATAAAACCCATACGGTCACGACTTTGTCCCATCTTATCCCCTCACCTGCGGCTCAGTCAGGAAGCCTACTGTCTCAGTTCTTGTCCCATGTCGATTACTGCTAGTACCATCTCCCTGATAGATTATTTGAAAGTTTACAGGTATCGATAGGGGGGGTCGAATCGGGGCTAATGTAACAGCTGGAGGGTAGCATTGGAAATACTAGGTGAAGTTTTATTGAAAAAATATATTAGATTATGTTCAAGGAACTGTAACAGCCTGACGATTCTAAACCTTTGAAAATTATACATCTCACTCCTATAGTAATAGCTTGAAAAATAGATAGCAATTGCACCGAAAATGATTTTCTCGCCTAACCTTTATTTATATATTAGCAGTTGACAACTATTAAAGCTTGCGTTCATCTGCGGTATAGTGGACATCAGGTCGGTTCTCCCACAAAAACGCCGAGTAAGATTCTCAGGCACGTCCATCAGCCTGAAACTTTGGATCGGCCCAGTCTGTGCTCTATTCGTTCAAGTATGGTGCCCAAGTTCAAATGTCACCCCAGCCTCAGATTTTACAGCGAAATCTCATGAAATGATTGGAGGGGGCTACAGCCAAAGACAAATATACACAAGCCTTATTGAATTTATTTGTGAAAGTTTAATATGTTCAGTGGCGGTTTGAGGAACGCGTTTATTTTAAAGGGCTTCCCCGTAGTGGCATCTACAGCGTTGAATTGTAATTGAAAATAGACATCAGCCTCGTGACATTTCCCATGCGTGGCGCGAGGCACCCAACAGATAGGTACCATGTATCTCAGTATTTACAAGTGAGACTAGGAGATAACTGGGCATCGCGTGGGGGTTTCTTGATGTACCTCACTGCGGGATCTTCTTCCGGCATGCTGAAGGCAATGAGACGAGATAGGAACAACTGCCGGTGGTATGGGTGGTATTTATTGTTATGTGAAGATGAAAAGTGAACTGGGAGCCTAGTAGTTTGGTAAACGCAAGACTTGGGTCGTCACTTTAGTTGAGTCATCAAAAGTCATGGCGAAAATGAACTTCTGCCTTAAGTAATGTTCTGCGATGTTTTCACGACTTTGGAACGTTAGAAACTGTCTTCAGACCGAAAACTCCAATTTCAGCAATTTGAAACTGCTCAGTATCAGTGTCAGCTTACCAGCCGGATCCCAAAAGAAGACGTGGTGCTAGATCCACCACCATTGGAAACCGAGAGTACCTGCTAAGTTTGGATATTCTTCGTCACGACCATCTGCGATTACTCGAACAAACAAGCATTCCTTGCCATACGATGTTTAGCTATAAAACTATCTTGGGTCACTCGATCCAGCAGTTACTGAGTCTGAATGTAAATGCTTGTAAGTCCAGAAAGCTCGTCGGCTGACTACTCAACTCACTCGGGAACCAGGACGCGAAAATAAAGAATTGCGTGTCCATGCGAGAGATTCAGGATGATGAATTCCCGCATCAAAACTGTCCAAAATATCACATCATAACCTTGCTGCCATAGAAGGCAAACCTCTCAGGCTGAAAGATACTATCAGAGTTAATCTTCCCAGCTTTCCTTCCCCTCCAAGGAGGGAGTGAACAGGTAAACGGATTCGGGGGTTCTGGATGAAGATTTGAAGTACAATCCCGCATGACGCAGCGCTTCTGGGTTTCGACTGGAAATACCTATGCTGCACCGCATCCCAAATTCGATGTTGTGATCCAAGAGGAGGGGGAAGAAGAGCTTATATAAACAATCGGGTTCCATCTTTCCACTCTCATATCTCTGACTCCTTCAAAAATTGAAGCAATGATACATCAAGTTCTGATAGTGACAGCATACCTTGCTAATGATCGCTGCTTGCAGAAGACTTAGATTAGGCAATGTAGCTACCGTATTTTTGGCCAGGAGAGTCTATCTGAGGGAACGACTTGACACTTCATGCGTGGTTCCTGTCACTACACGCATTGCTCGGGTATTGACTTCGGACATCTGCAGGGCTACTTTCTCGAGCTGGCCGTGAGATAGAGCAAGGCGTACAAGGTTCTTTGAGACTGTAGATAACGGGGGAGCGGGTGTAGGAATCTGACATCTGCGATAGAGACTACTCCAAGGACACTACATTTGTGGCATGAAGTTGTATACCACAAGTATTTATGCAAGAAGAAATCGCCTTCGGAACTTATTTGGAAGCCTCGTTATCTGCGCAGCGCACCCTCTACACATGCAAAAGACACATGCACGAGAAATAGACAAACGGTATCAAGCGCGACGTCAGGGAAGCGAGAAAGGCAAAGAGAAGAACCGCATCGTGAGTTATCCAGCCCAGCGCACAGTCTACCGCGTCGCCAGCCACTACAGTGAAACAGAATAAAGTGAACGGTTGGGCACTTCTAGTAGAATGTATTTTAGTTCATGATCGTATTGCTCAGCGCCCCACGCTGGCCGAATAATGTACACCCCTCAAAAATCAAATCCCGGTGCATGTAGAAACTCCATTGCAGAAACCGTAAAACCCAAACCCATCCCAATATTATCCTTCATATCCCGCAAGTATTCCACCATCCATCCAAGTTCAGCATGCCAGTAGAATGGTGAACAAGGCCAGGGTATGTTACTCCTAGGAAAGAAGAACCAGCACAAAAAGCCTATCTAAGATCGCTCTCCACGGAGACGTCTGGCGAGCTGGATATCCTTTGACTGGATGGTAACTCTCTTGGCGTGTATTGCGCACTGTAAGGTTGTTAGTGCGAATGGGAAGAGTGGCTTTCGGAGTACATACAAGATTAGTATCTTCGAATAAGGAAACAAGGTAAGCCTCGACGGACTCCTGAAGAGCACCGATGGCGGAGGATTGAAATCTCAAGTCGGACTTGAAGTCCTGTGCGATCTCACGAACCAGACGTTGGAAGGGGAGCTTTCGGATGAGGAGCTCGGTGGACTTCTGATAACGACGGATCTCACGGAGAGCGACGGTTCCTGGCTTGTATCTGTGGGGCTTCTTGACACCTCCGGTTGACGGTGCCGACTTGCGAGCAGCCTTGGATGCCAGTTGCTTACGGGGGGCCTTGCCACCGGTGGACTGTGAACATGTTAGAAGAGGCTCAAAGGATGTGAAGAAGGAAGTGTTGTGGTGGTGGTGGAGCGGGAGGCGTGAAAGATGGCTGGAGTGGGCTACAGGCTCAAGCTGAGCGAAAGCTGCGGTCGCAATCCTGAAGTTGACGCGTCGTGAAGTCAAATGGTGAAGGGGAGGGGAGGGATGACAGATGAAAGAGGAATGATGCCTACCTTACGAGCGGTTTGCTTGGTACGAGCCATTGTAGATGTTTATGGTGATGGTGGATTAGCTGTTGGTATTGTTGGTTGTTGAAGTCGGTGGTCGAGAAGATGCTGATGTTGGTTGGGTGGAGAGGGAAGAGGGGAAGGAGGTGGGAGGGGCGGTTATTTGTAGGTGCGTGACGCTAAGGAGTGTGATTGCGCTAGTCAAGTATTGGCTTTTTCCATTCTTTTCGCAGTTTCGCAGATCAGATCAGATCAGATCAGATCAGAGTGCATTATAGTACAGGGGTTGTAAAAGCAACGATTCACTTTCAATTTGCCGACCAATAGAATTGCACTACAACCATCATTACGATACTTCAAATGGAACTTGCACCTGTAGGAGTTAAACTGTATGAGTCATTCCACTCTAGGCAGGCAGGCAGGCAGGCAGGTAGGCAGGTAGCATCTATGATACTTGGTGGACCTCAAGATTACAGAGTAGAGCAAAGTGAATAATAGTTGCATCATAACCTACCGACCTACCTACTTACTTACCTCTGACTCACCGCTTGTGAATGTAATGAGTAAGTGACTGACTGACTGACTGATTGACTGACTGTAATGCCTGGTCCTTCCTCTACGGTATCCTACAGTATGCTGCTGTCTGGATCCGACTGACTCCATTGCATCGCCTTCCTTGCTTGCATGTTCTGTCGCCACCCCTGCCTGCCTAAGCTACTAAGTATGAGTAAATACTCTGTAAGTAAGTACAGAGTAAGTACCTGTCAGCTCAATTTCGGGCCAATCGACAGTCGCTCCTGCTTTTGTTTTCGCTTGAATCCGTTTTCGGTTTAAGCCCGAATCCTTAGCGTGTGATTGCCGGTCAGACCGCGGGGACGCGCCACCTGAAATATCACAGCCTCCAACGACCGCTTTCGAGTTTCCTTTCCTAGCCCAGGCTATCACATTCATCTTGACATCCACACTTCGACTTCAAGTCACCTCTACAATCATCTCCTCAAAAAACAACATCTATCCCTCATCATGACTGGACGTGAGTACCCCCTTCCCTCATCTGCACTCTTCCTCTCACTCCACTCTTGACACTGACGCGTCTTCCTCGCTACAACAATATCATACTGACGCGTCTCACAGGCGGAAAAGGTGGAAAGGGACTCGGAAAGGGTGGAGCCAAGCGTCACCGCAAGATTCTCCGTGACAACATCCAGGGTATCACAAAGCCTGCGATTAGACGTCTTGCGCGTCGTGGTGGTGTGAAGCGTATTTCGGCCAGTACGTTCCTCTTCAACATACATCAGCATACGAGTACTGACCAAACCTCCAGTGATTTACGAGGAGACCCGTGGCGTTCTGAAGACCTTCTTGGAGGGTGTTATTCGCGATGCGGTCACATATACCGGTACGTTTTTTCCACGAGTTTTGCATGCCGTCCCATCTCGACTAACGCGTCTTTCAGAGCACGCCAAGCGTAAGACGGTTACATCTTTGGACGTTGTCTACGCTCTCAAGAGACAAGGTCGCACACTTTACGGTTTCGGAGGTTAGATGTGGTCATGGTCTTTACGAATCTCTTGAGCTGGGAGTGGGAATTGTATTATGGGGGTCGGATAAGCACATAGGCGTTCATGGATTACTTGTATGGGATACAACTTCTGAATTTTACATCTTACAGCCGATAACCTTGCTCTGTTCTTGACGCGTCGTGTTTGTTGTCATCGCTCCGCGTCGGTGGGCCTTGGCGTTTGTCACGAGCCTCGCAATCTACATGTGGCAGTGGGGCGTCACGTTCTGTTAAAAGTTTGTATCCGATACTTCGATACTTACAAGGGGCTTGAGCTTATCATGATAAGTACTCAATTGGTGCTCACTAATGACATGGCATGTGTTTGGGCTTTTACTCTCAATGTTCATAGGTTCGGCCAGCCTCGTCGGATCCTGTATACAACACAGGCGGCCCTTTGGAAATGTTCATAGTGTGTTTTAGATACCCACTAGTCGTCTCTGCTTTGGTAATTTGAGAGCTTCCGAGCTATCACTCTTCAATTTAATTCATTTACAGCCTGTATCCTAGAGGACTGAACGCTATCGTTAATGCTTACGAGCTTCCCGGTTCCAGAATCTCTGGGCCAACTCCGAGCTCAAATAGTCCAGGCGTTGTCCTAAAAGTTTATATCATAAAGCCATGAGACTGTTTCGGTGCATGTGAGCGTCTTCACTTCTGTTCCTTGCATCCGACCTGAGTTGGGATTCTTCTATTCGTATCCCATAGATTCGATATCAGTTTGTGACTTGAAGACTTCTAGCTTACACATTCACACATCTTGTGTCAACTTGAGAAGTCCTATCTATATATCCTTTACGACCCGCAATCTAGGTTACAGGCACTTTGTTGATACTTGCGAGCCATATGCTGGTTTCTGAAATTGAGGTTAGCTGATGCGAATAAAAAGCTACGTCAATACTGCATGCTTTGTCGTTACCGTGCTGTTTCAGCGTGCGAGGTGGATAGGTTGAGTTTCCGGTGAAGCTTGTCTACCGATTTTGACATGCGTTTCTTGCTACAGTCACCAGCTTTCCGAGAACAAGCGTCTCAAATTTACTCATGTTCGCGGTGAGACTAGTTAATATTTCCTTAGAAGGTCCTTCCGAATGACAGGATTATCCCAAAGTATTACCGAGGTCATAGATGTATCATATTCTATAGCTCAGCTATTATAGATCTCAGACTTATAGAGAGATTGTGTACAGTGCTCACCTGATGGCTAAGAGTTATATAACTGATGGTATTACGTAGCGTATACTGTGGTGCCGAATTCCGCAGACGCTGCAGGGCATTACTTAGTTGACAGCTGAATCAAATCATATGCCGGTAAAGCAGTAGCTCGAATTTCAAGTACCAGGGCGATGTTAGGATAGAAGTATATATCGAAATAAGTCAGAGAGGTACAGTCTCACTCACCTTTGGTGAACAACAGTGTAAAGCAACGAAAGTTTCACGATTCCCAGGCCCTGTTGATATATGGACCAGTAAATATTTCGTTATAAATTTGGTTTACTTCGTTTGGCTCTGGTGGGCCCATTCTATAACACACCCACACTTTTCGCAGTAGGTAATATGTCTTCTGTCTCGCATAGGAGCCTCTCTATCATATCTAGTCTTCTTCTCGCGTGCCTCCAACAAGACTTCCCAGGTGCTGTATAGTATTTTGATCAGAGCCGTACTGTGAGATATTTAGCGGGTTCCGGTTCCCGTATCTCCTTCTAATATATACCATGGCTCACTATTGATCCGTCACCGGTTCTTTATCACTATGTATATCTCACAACTTGAATTGTTAATATTACTACTCAAATGCGTTATCTTCGACATAACTTTGACAATTCTGGAGAACTAATCGGATAACTAATTGTGGGATGCGTTTATGTCCCCTGCTATATTATCATAGTACGTTCTCGAACCCGCACTATCCCTTCTCTTCACGATCATCATGCCTGCCTGCCTACCCCTATATTTCTGTATCGTTCATCAACTTTAGGGGTTGTTCTATTCGTTTTAATATATTAACTTAAGCCGTTTTTCTTGATTAGTATTATGCTTCTCTCCTGAATAACTAATACACTAAAGTATAAAAATAATTATTTAGGACTTGCCTACATGCTTTGGATATATCTTCTTTTGCTTAAAATATCTTCAGTCTTTATTTTCAATGGTTTTGAGTACAGGCATTCTTGCACCTTGAACTAATACGTGTTTGTAGATTTATTTCACCGAAGTAATGACCTTTATATATATATGGCCTTTCTTATACTGAGCATCGTCCGGCCAGTCGTCTAGAATGATGTCACCGGGGGCTACCCTATTCTCTCACTTATAGCGATAACTTGTATATGCGTACTCACGTATCATAATATACAAGCAAAGAGTTACGAAAGCCAAATCTGTTGTCTACGGGTTTCGTATTCAGACTCCTTACTACCTGTAGAGCTGTCATTATTTCTTGAACCCTCTATCAGAGAATACGATTTTAATAAACTATAATTGGACTTATGCTCTTATATGGTTCTTGACTCAAAATATACCATAGTATCCTACTATTTTTCTGGTATTCGAAACATATTACAATGGGAAAATATCAGAAAATTCGATTTATCTGCTCGATGTTCTCGGATACATCTCACATATACGAGTTCGAGGGTTTTCTTTTTTTCTGATATGCAGTTCCGCGACCCAGATATATGCTTAATTTGGGGACATCAAATTCAGGAGCTTACCTCTTATATTTACATGCTCATGGAATCGTATAGTAGCACCTCGTATAAACACAGCGTACGAGCGTGGGAAGACCACATACCTTGTAATACGCTTTAATAAGCTTGTCATATGTGCTCGAACATAAGAAGAGAAGGGGGAGCGGACGCACCGAGCATATGGAGATCGAGCGAGCTGATGGCTATTTGCACTTATATTCGAACCAGGATCAAATGGAAAACTAAAAGTATATCAAGAACATATCCCATATCTTCGTTTCCCCAAAGCACGTTATGATACCGTGTAAACCTCATCGTACCAGATCAAAGCTCATGCTAGCATCGGCAGTAAAAGCGCTTAGGTCCATTCAATATATGAGAATTGCCTTAAGTCCTTTTATTTTATCGACCTAGTTCCTGAGATGAAGATCGGTAAAGTTTTTTTTAGTCTAGGATTATATATTAACCAGGCGAATTTGACTAGATTCATGAAATCTGATGCCGAGGATCTATAAGGCAAACTAGAATGAATATTCTAGGCCGCTTAATATTTTCAATAGATGCCTATCCACTGTCTGTCCTCTACTAACACCGCAACTGAAATAAACACTCATTATCTGACTTGATATAGGCACAGCTGCAGCTGTAAAGTACGCCGAATCACAACCGAGCAGTGGTAGAGAAACACAAGATACGGCCTGAATAGTGATACTTTTGAATGTGCTAAATAGCTAGACTTTCGGAGAAAATTGTATGTCTCACAAGCCTGGGCAATTAAGACACTGCTCAAGTAGCAATACAGATAACTCTTTTCAATTACCCTTGGCCAAGAGTGACCACGATCATCAAGGTGTTGAATCCTCACTCGATAGCCTTCCCCAGTCAAGGTTCATTTCCGAACAATTGCCCAGACTTCGCACTCATACAAGAGACCCTTTACAGCCAGAGAAGCCACCCCGATGACAGTATCAGGTGGTCGATGTCCTCCTGCATCCCGATCCATAAACTCAATCTAGAGAAACATAGACTCAGTATTTGTACCTCATAATTTTTTTGTCACGATCACGGAGATCAGGCTCCCACTTACCCACGCATTACCCCACCCTCGCTCCACGATATCCAACTCATCAACCGTCGAATCCCCAGTCTTGTTCACGATATAATGTCGCACCTGTACGATATCTCTCGGAGTAGCCCCTGCTGCTCTCAGACATGTCTTAATCTTGCTATATGCGATAGGAGCTTGTCCTTTAATCGTCTTAGGACTCGAACCGTCAGACGGCATGAAGCCAGTCAGACCGGCAAGAGTAATGAGATCAACGGATCCGGGGATAAGAGGCGTGATGCAGACATGATTATAGGTAGGCGGAGGAAGTGGAACGCCACGAGGGTTGAAGGTTCGCGGCTTAATATCTTCTGTCATGTTGTCGCACAGTTTCATCTATTAAGTCAGGACATCTATATCAACTGAACGAGAATACCCCTCCATAGATATCATGTGAGATAAACTAGCGCACTGACTATATATATGAATATACCTTACAGATAAGCGCAGATAAAAAATAACTATTAGATAGCGATCTTTAGATAATTCGATATATAAATAAAGGTATAAATTATAATGATATAAGACTTAAGGCGATATATAAGTAATAATATAATAAGTAGAAAGGCTAATAGTCGGGTCGCCTCCTATTGCGCTCGGTCGCTTACAGTCGGTGAAAGCAAGTGTCCCACGAAAGCAAGTGTCCTAGTAAAATATGACGGGGTAGCTATTTCCCTACTAATTTATACTGATCTGGCTTTATTACTATTCCTAACTCTAATATCAAATATTCTAGGATTATCAAAAAATTAAATATAGTATTAAATTCAGCTCCTAATTACTACCTTTTGCATGAGACGAAAAGTAACTATAATAGAGCTTTCCTCTAAGCGCGTTAGGAGGCTCTCGACGACCCCGGCGAAAAACTAGCCTTTTACGCGTCTATATACTTTATTAAAGAGGATACTCTACGGAAGTTAGTCTATAGAGTAAAGAAAGTAAAGATACGAAATCAATAAGGGAGCTATAATACCTATAGTAGAAATAATAAGATACTCTCGATATACTAGGAGGAGGCTATAAGGTCGTATTGCTATGAATAATAGGAGGCTAGGAATAGGGCAACGTATGATATAGTACTAGGTGCAATTACCTACCTGAGAGCTATAAATCTATTCTTCTGTTACTATTAACTATTACTAATAATAATTAGAAAATAGACCCTCCTCTGCTCCCGCTATCTAGGCGCTGGTTTACCTTATAGCTTAAGAAGTATACCTAACTCTATACTATCTATACTAAGCTAATTGCGTATGCTCGACTCGATATTCATATAGAAGAAGACGTAATTAACTAGTTTAAAGGTCTACGAAAGGTTATAGAAGAGCTTAAGATTAATAGTAGAAAGAAGTTATTAAATATAGACGAATCTGGAGCGCGTATTAGCTGCCTTACTAGAGAGCGTATAATTATACTATTTGAAGTCAAGGAGTTATATATAGCGTCGCTAGAGAATCGCAAATCAGTTATAATTATCGAGACTATTAGAGGAGATAAGAGGAAGATATTGCCGCCTTATATTATTACCCTAGGAAAGAAGATAATAGATAATTAGATTACTAGCGAGCTTATTAGAGACGAATAACTCGACTGCTCTCCTATAGGATATATTAATAATAGTATTATAATAGATTAAGGAGATCACTTAATCAAGTACTCGTATGCCGGACTAGATAAGCTATAGAAATTGCTACTTCTAGACGGCTATAAAGCGCATAAGTTTAATCCTTTTATACTTAAACTTATAGAGGCTTATATTAAGTGCTACTAGTTTCCCTCTTACTTAACGCATATATTATAACCTCTTGACGTTAGTATATTCAGACCTTAGAAGCACTTTCATAACGTGTGTATTCGGGTAGCTTTAAGAAGCCCGGAATTTAAGTATACTATTACCTCTTTCTTCCGTGATCTTACCTAAATTCGGAAAGATGCTCTAAAGGTCTATATAATTAAAGGTGCTTTTTGTGACGGTTTGATAGAGAAGAATCAATTGCAGAGGAGAGAAACTATAGAAGCTGGTATATATACACGTGGTCGTGCCAAGACAGGCTACGCGAGGCTAAGCCAGTAGCAGTTGGAGCTAGTCGTTATACTACCCCTCCCCCTCTGAAAAAGCTCGTCTCGAGCGTAGAAATAGACAAAGGAGAGTACAAAAGGAGTATGAATACTACTTTCAATAGTAGCGTGACAGAAGTGCTCGTAAAATAGTCTCACGAGTCGGCCTCAGAATCACTTAGATTAGTATAAACATTTTCAAACAAGTCGCCTTCGGCTTCGTAATCTCTATTAGCTTTCCGAATTTCACTCAGAGTTATATAGCTATAGGGGCAGGACCTTGAAAGGTGGCCTTTGATCCCGCAAGCTATATAATTGCCTTGCCTTTTCTACCGGAGTTGCTAAGTACGAGAGGGGCGAGAGCAGCCCTTAATTATAGCTAATTAAGCGGTAATATCGGCTATAAGATTTATACTAGAGGGAGTAGGGGTTATATTACCCTCGGAACTAATTTAGATTATGGAAATCTCTTCTCCTTTAAGGTTTAATAGGTCTATTAGATCGGAACTACTTTTTGAGAATGAATAGAAGTAGGTATTTGACTTTAGGCGAGAAAGTATTGCCGAGGGTCTATATGACAGGGTAGCACATGCACCCATGGCACGTGCACCCATGGCACCGCATATCTTCGGATCCTTCGGATCCTACTTACTCTTACTTCCGTAAGAATTAGTAAATATAAATACCTTTATCTAATTGCTCCTTAGCTGAACCGCCTATTATAGTCTAATTCTTCCTCTTGATTAGAAGCCGACTCGGCATTTTAGGTACTATTCTTATTTAATTATATAACTTAGTATTACAATTTGTAACTTACGCTATTCACTTACTAAAACCGAACTCGACTTAAACTTAACTTAACCTCCTTCTACTACTCTATTACTAACCTCCCGGGAAGCTCCTAGGACGCAGTTCTATATATCCTTAATATACGATTAATACTACTAATAAACGACCCCGATCAAATCTATCCTGCTACTATACCTAGCCGGAGATAAAGTTAGTTAAATCTAGGGCTAGAAAGACTATAGAGATATAAGGAAGATACGATTCAGAAGTAGACTTCGAGTAAAGAAGTACGTATAGATAGAGATATAGATAACGTATTAAATAAAACTAGAGCGTAGTCGGCTACTAGAGTAAGTAATACTCTATCGATACTAAACCGATTAACTCTACGCTACTTTTAATATTTATCCTAATCTCCTTAAGATAACTCCCTACGAGTATTATAACGCTCTCGTGACTCTTAATAAGTTATCGATAAGTAAGTAAGAATATTAGAAGTATAGAGAAAAGAGATTATAGTATTAAGAGAAAAGAAAGAGATAGTAGAACGTAGAGTAGAAGCGTTCGAGAGGTAGTAAATAGACTTATTAATTAATTAAGCGTTACTACTATATACTATACTAGTTACTACTTATACTACTCAGTCGAGGCTATCGCTTAGAAGAGAACTACTTATAAATCTCCGTAGTCTACTTCGAAATCTATCCTCCTTAGTCCCTAGCGGCATAATAACCTTATTTCCGCTCGCTTACGAATAACTAAATCTATACTTAGGGCTATCCTAAGGAGGCCTAAAAGTAAAACTTCCTCTAACTTTTATCCCGCTGAAATCCGACTTACGTTTCTAGCTACTAGAGATAGAGGATTACTTTATTATAGAAAGGATTATAGACTTATATTTATAAGCGGCGATCGTAAGAAGTTACCTAGCAGATCTAATTAAGAAACGAATCAATTACGCACGTTTAAATAAAGACTCTAGAGAAACTATTAAGTTTCAGGACTAAGCTCTTTTAAAGGAGTAGTTAAATAAGAAATACGCGATCTAAATAAGCTCGATAGAAATAGATATTAAGATATCTAGAGTAATAATATTCGATAGGCAGACTATTTAAGACTTTACTAACTATTTCGAGACTCTAGTATAAGATATTTCTTAGAGATTCGAAGAATAATTAGTCCTCTCTTACTACTATATAAAGCTTACTAAACTAATATTTAAACGAATATACGACGCTACTAATAGACGTATACTAGAGACTTATACTAGAATAAAAGAGAAGGCACTTAGAGTAGACGACTTTATTAGAACGTCTATAAGGCTTTTCGATAACTATATAAGCTTAAGACTTAAGTAAGATAAGAAAGTCACTTTTAATATAGCTATCTTAACGAATAACCTTAAAGCTTCCCGGGTAAGCTCTTATTAACTACTCTCTAATATAGACGCGAATCCTAAGAAACGTAAGGAGAAAGAGAGTAGATTTATAGATATTCTAGCTAAAAAACAGAAACGTCTACGAGAGTAAAAGCTTTATTTCTACTGCGAGAAACTAAAGTATATAGTAGATAACTACTCGGATTATAAGAGAAAAGAAGTGCTCTCCTAGCGCTAGAGGACGAGAGAGAGAAGGGCTAATCTTTATTCTTATAGAATATAGATTACGAGCTTAATAATATTAATACGACGAATATTATATTAATAGATAATAACGCTTCGTAATATTTTAATTCTTATCTAGAACTATTATACGATACGCTAAATCTGATCGTAGTTAACCTAAATTTCTTTATAATAGAAGTACTAGTTATCGATAAATCCGGGAAGGAACTCTATATTTAAGCCTTAATCGATAGCAGCGCTATAGCGAATTTTATTACTATAATACTAGTAAGCCGCGTAATAGTAACTAGAACAGATCGATTATATCTAGTAGTAAAAGACGCGAAAGGATAATTACTTATAGAAGCCTCGACGATAGCTTCAGTAGATTTATAAATCTTATATTTACTAATAGATAATTACGCTATTATATAGTTTAGAGCTATAGAGTTAGCTTCCGCGGATATAATACTTAGGTTACCTTAGCTAAGAGAATATAACTTATAGGTTAACTAGAGAATAAGCTAGAAAACCTCTAAAGGATAAGATACGATACTAGCTATTATAGCTCTCGATTACCTTAATATTATATCTAATATAGCAGAAGATACTAAGGGGCCGCTATACGCTTAGGCTTAGGAGTGCCTTCGATAATTAGAACTAATAAATATATTAGAGAACGACGCCTTAAATCTTATCGGGAACGACCCTAGAGAGTTCCGGCCCAGACGAAAAGAAGTAACCTTACTCTTAAAATACGACGTATTTAAGAAGATATTCTATAACTTCGAATCCGAGAAACTACTACCTTATCGACTAGAGCTAGACTACGAGATCCATCTGCGAGACGAGAAAAGACCTCCTTTCGGGCTTATCTATAACTTATTAGAGGAAGAACTTAAGATATTATATACTTACCTCGATAAAATATTATAATAAGGTTTTATCTAGTATTTAAAATCAGAAGTAATAGCCCTATTAATATATATTCGTAAGAAAGATAGCTTATTACGCCTATATATAGACTACTAAGGACTAAACGCTATTATAATTCCGAACCGCTATCTGATACCTCTTATTTCAGAAATCCTTAACTAACTTAGTAATAATATAGTTTTTATAAAGCTTAATTTAAAAAGGGCTTATAATCTTATTAGAATCGCGAAAGGATACGAATAGATAATAGCTTTTCGAATAAGGTTTAGTTCCTTCGAGTATCTTATTATACTATTCGGTCTCTATAATACGCCGGCGACTTTTCAAGCTTATATCGATTAATACTTTTGCGATTATATCGATTACTTTATAATTGTCTATTTAGATAATATCCTTATCTACTTAAAATCACGTAGCGAATATACGAACTACGTACTCTAAGTACTTAAGTAACTATAAGCGTAGGGATTATTTTGTAAACTCGAAAAATACGAGTTTAATATCGATAAGATAGAGTTCTTAGGCTATATAGTATTACTTACTGGAATCAGGATAGATAAGTCCAGAGTTTCTACGATTATATACTAGCTTATCTTAGGAACCGCTCGGGAAGTACTTTCGTTCTTAGGATTTTATAACTTCTATAGACGTTTTATATTCTATTATAGTCTCGTAGCGCTAGATATGACTACTCTTCTGAAAGGGAAGAAGAAGTTCGAATGGATAAAGGCAGCTAAATAATCTTTCCGGAAGCTTTAGGAATACTTCTAATCCGCTCCTCTTCTTATCTATTTTCAGCCTCTATTGAAAATATAGATTAAATACGACGCCTCTATCGTAGCACTAGTAGGAATACTATTATAGACTTAGGAAGATACGCATAAGTATCCTATAGGTTTCTACTCTTGAAAGTTCATTTAAGCGGAAATTAACTATACTACTTTCGACTAAGAGCTACTTACGATTATAGAGTATATTAAATACTAGCGCTATTTCCTAGAAAGAGTATAATACCGAATAACTATTATTTCGGACTATAATAATCTATAATACTTTATAATAATAAGGACTCTGACGAGAAGATAGGCTAGATAAGCTATTACCTTATTAATAATCGACTTCGAAATTATCTATAGAGCTAGTTCTAAAAACCTAGCTAATATACTATCTCGGAGGTCTAACTACGTTTAGGATAAGAATATTATCTTACTTCCGCTATTACGTTCTAGCGAATAGAGTATAGATAGCCTCCTGACTATAAATAGCTACGCGGATATACTTCATTTAATCTGCGATACGGCATTTAGACTTATAAATAAAGGTCTTACTAGCACCTGAGAGGAGCTAAGAAGGATATTATTAGCTATCAGAAATACTAAAGATATATACTCGCTATAAGTTATAGATATTATAGAAGATAATTTTAATAATATAGTAATAGATATCTAATACTTTTAAGAGTAGTTCCCTGACCCGGTTAGAGATAACTTTTCTAAGGAAGATAATATATAGATATTTAAAAGTATACGATTCTTTATTCCTAATTATATATAGCTTAAGAAGAGACTTCTTTAGGAATTCTATAATAGTCCTACTACTAGCTATTTTAGAAGAGATAAGACTATCTCCTCGATAAAGAGGCTACTCTACTAGAAAGGTATAGATATAGATATCGAAAACTATTATAATTTATATAGATAATATAAGAGGAATAAGGCCTCTCGCACGTTAACGCCCGGAGAGCTAGTACCTCTGCCTATTCCGGGTCGCCCTTAGGCAGGAATTTCGCTCGACCTTATTATAGATTTACTATTAGTAATCTCAAAAGCGGATATATAATCACTAGATAGAAAGTCACTATTATATAACTTAGTCTTAGTTATAGTTTATAGATTAATAAAATAGCTGATTTTTATTATAGTTATAAAAGATATAGACTCTATCTAGTTCACGTATATTTTCCTAAAGTACGTATTTAGTCGCTATAATATACTAGCTAATATAGTTTCCGATAGAGGGTTACTATTTATATTAGCTTTCTAAGAGATATTCTCTACTATCGCAGGTTTCAAGAGAAAATTATCTACTACTTTTCACTTATAGACTAACGGATAAACTGAGCGTATAAACGCGGTATTAGAAAATTACCTGCGAATATATATCGATTTCAATTAAGACGATTAGCCGGATTTACTACTATTAATAGAGTACGTTATTAGTAACTCTCCTTTACTATAGACGGGTATTTCCCCTTTCGAAGCTAATAATATAAATATAACGCCTTTCTCGGTTCAAGATCTAATATATTATAAATCCGAGTCAGTAAAGGAGTTAGGGGATAAGCTTATAGTAATATATATAAAACTATAAGAGGATTTAACTTATACTTAAAATCTTTAAGCTAAATACTATAATACTAAATATAAGCCTACTGTTTTTAAGGTTAGCGATCTTATCTATCTTAATATAAAGAATCTCCGGTCAAACTAACTAAGTAAAAAACTTAGCTCTAAAAGAGTAAGACTATTCCTAATTCTAGAAACTATTAACTCTTAAGCTTACTAATTGAAATTACCTAATAACTAGAGGATATACGACATGTTTTATATTAATCTACTTAGCCCTTACTAGGGAGCTACTTAAGTAGATCGTAGTAAGGATAACGAAGAACTACTAATATTAAACTTCGTGCTAAACGATAAGAGTAAGGAGGTAGAAGAGTAGATAGTTAAAAAGATTATTAACTCTAAATATAGTAGGCGTTAGAGGAAACTCTATTACTTAGTGAGATAGGAAAGCTAAGGCCCTAATCACGATAGTTAGACTAAAGCGGAAGATATAGATCACGCCTAAGACGCTATCGTAGAATTTCATATTAAATATCCCCTGAAGCTATCTCTATAAGAAACGTATTTCTATACGAAGAAGCATATTAATATAAGTAAAAAGAGTATAGTTATATAACTTATAAAAGTATATTTATACTCTAATTAGTATATAATTATATACTATTAGATAAAATAAAAGCATATTAATATAATAAGAAGTATAATATTACTATTATAATACTATAACTATATATTTATATAAAGAGAACCGCGCTATAATATTATTATAATAGCCTTATCATATGATAATCTGAAGGAGCGAGCCTCGCTATTAAAGGTGATCTCGCATAATTACACTCCCCTTAATATAAATAAATAATTTCCCTTTCGTCTATTAAGCTCCTCCTTAATACCTTAAACTATAACCTCTTATATAATAACTACGAAATTTCCTCGATCGTAACTATATATATTATAATTAACTTCCTAGGTCCCTCCCGGGAATAGTAAGTATAGTAGACTTAGAACTAAGATAATCAGTAGAGCTTAACGATCCACTCGAGACGATAAATATAATTCTATATTATCAAATCGATATTACTAGAGATATAAGAGGAATATACGGACTATAACTAGCTAGGGCCCTCTATAAGTATAGCGTATTCAGAACACTAAAAGTCAAGGGAAAGATAAGAGATAAAGTAATTATAAACGCCGGCCTAAAGGCTATAAAAGAGGCTAAGGGCAAAAGAAGACTAGTAGTAGATATTAATAATACTAATAATAGAATTATACTAGTAAGAATCTATTAGGTATCTCTAGAACTCTTCCCTAAGATAAATAAGGATAATCCGAAATAGTTTAATACTTAACTAGAGGTAGTCTATTTATATAATATATTATATAAATAAGTCTATAAACTTATTATAATACTACTATGATAATAGCTATAAACCTACGATATCGATACTATAAGTAGTCCTATTATTCTAACTACTAAGAATAACAGAAAAGCTAAAGGTAAGAAAGTCGTTATACTAAAGCTACGCGACTATAATAAGAAGTCACTTAGTAAGGGGCCTTCCGAAACCCCGGTAGTAAAGCAAAAGCGCCTTAAGGAGAAGAAGAAAAATAAGAAGAGAGAAGCGGACGAGGAAGTAACGCGAATAATAGAGCTTATAAAACTTAAAATATTCTAAGTAGAGGAGGAATTGAAAGCTATAAAGAAAGTAGCTTAAAAGTTAATACTAAAGAAAGTAGATTTCTAAACTCTTAAGGAGCTATCTCCTTTTAAACCGATCCTAATAAATCGAATCGCTACTACGATATCGCTACCTAGGACCCTCCTAGGATATATACCTATACCCGCTAGCTCTAACCTATAAACCCCTTATCGATCGACCTCTTACTCTATAAGATCTACTATAAAGATAAGTATTACGAATATCAGAAGCGCAAGTAGAGGAGGCGCTAAATCAATAGTATCGACTCTACCTTTAGAGACTCCCTCTAAGTTATACCGGATAATAAAGAATAGTAGAATCTCTAAAGCCTCCCTTATAATACGCTAGAAACTAAAGAAGGTAATAGAATTAACTAAGGAGCTGAATACACTTATAAATAACCCGGGCAGCTCCCCGGAAAATTCAGAGAGAGAAGAGAACTAAATCGATTAAGATATAGTTATAGAGGATGTCGAAGAGGAGGCTCGAATGCTATTACTAAGAGGACGACTAGTTCTACCTATACTCTAATTCGACGGATATATCTTAGAACACGATAAGGCTCTTATATATAGAGAAGTATTAAGACTAAATATTAAAAGCTTTAATTAAGCTTAAGGAAGATTTATCATTCGAACGATAGAGGATTTAACCTAAAATAATATTAGCTCTCTTAGATATAGAAATAACGACCTTCTCGCCCTCGCGGCTTAATATTACGGCCTAGACTTAAAAGACCTCTTATAAGAGGTATTTCGAGGAAAATAGAATATAGCTTCTAGAAAAGTTTCTAAGCTAGCCTTATTAGAATATATTAGATCAGATAGCTTAATACCCTATAGGATCTTTATCCGAGACTCGTTTAATAAGGAGTAAAGAAAGGAGATACTTCGCCTAGGAAAGACCGGGGCTAAACTAAACTACGTTTACTAGCTATAGCGAAAGGCAGAAAGAGTTATAAAGCTAAAAGTTATACTAGTAATATATAAGCTAAAGATAGAGTTCGTCGACGCTCGCGAGATATAGGCCTATAAAGATAATATTATCCTTACTAGAGGAGTTTATAGCGATTATTTACTTACTATACTTCAGAACTACGATACTATAGACGAAGCTAACTGCCTTATTACTAATATACTTATACTAGTATAGATAATTCGCTATTAGCTTTTTAGATAGTATAATACTTAATCTCCTCGCGACTATACTATAGAGGTTATACACTTTATCGATAGAATAGAATAGATCTTTATCCCCTACGAACTTAAGCGTATTACACTTTATTAATTCGGTTCTTATCTAGCTACTACGCTTCGTATCGCAAGCAGTATTAAGTTATTACTAAATAACAATATACTAATAAGCGTTCGCAAATCAAGCTAAATCATCCCGAGCGCTATCGTCGTGCCTTTCGACTTAGCAGTTAGCGAGAACAACTAAATTCGATAAGTAGTTCTAAATATTAGGGTTTTATTAAGACTTAGAGAGAGCGAGAATAAGACTATATTCATAGACGATAGAGCGGAGACACTAGACTTAGATAATAAGACTAAGGATAAGGACGATTCAGACTTTATTAACGATTAAGAGACTAAGCTTATAGACTAGTTTATACTTAGCATTCTCTTAGGCTTCTCCCGGGACGTCGAAGCTAAAAGAGGAGGGCAGTATAATAGGGTGGCATATATACCTATAGCACGTGCACCTATAGCACCGCATATCTTCGGATCCTTCGGATCCTACTTACTCTTACTTCCGTAAGAATTAGTAAATGTAAATACCTTCACCCAATTGCTCCTTAGCTGAACCGCCCGTTACAGTCTAATAGTAGGGGTACTACTAGGTGTACTGAAGTATATGGACCTGGAAGAGAGTTACTATACTACCGAGAGATATTCAGTATATACTGAAGGGAGTATAAGTTGGGCTGCAAGGCGATTCCGTATAATTGAATTCAGGCCTTAGCGGAAGATAATTATCTTGTTTTTATCTAGCTATAAATTATAGCGCGCTTCGTAGAGGAGGCGCTCGAATTTTACGATATACGTAGATAAGAAGTCGATACCTTAAGTACACTTATAGAGTTTATCTTCGGCTTCCTGGACCTTCGTAGAAGAGTAGTATACGATTGATAACTAGTCTAGAATTAACTGATAGTTCTAAGTATTCGTCGCTTTTGCAACTGCTAGTTACGGAAGTATAAGAGACTGAGGTTAACTTTTAAGGTTCAAGTATACGTAGTAGAATTACGCAGTTGAATTGCCGATTGCCTCGCTATCGATAGCTAATTTAGCTTCAATTGCCGGAAGCTAGATGTTCTACTTAGCCGCTATACCGTTGAATTTTTCAGGCTCAGGGAGTGAAGGTTTCGGCTGAGAGAAGAGCGAATTGCGTTATTATAGAGTAAGATTGATAAGCTACTTAAGAATTTCTATAGCGCTTATATTAAAAGAGTAGTTATAAATAAAGAAAAGGTACTCGATTATTCCGAGAACTATTAATAGCGAAAGAAAGTAGAGTAAGAAGAGCTTAATTATTCCGAGAACTATCGATAGCGAAGAATTAAAGAGTAGATTTTCGATAGCATTTACCGAGCAGAAGACTGTCGAAAGAGCGAAGAGGTAAAGGAGACGTAGATTTTATAGTACTACGACTACTATTACGTTACGTAGAAAGGTGCTATTCCGAGAACTGCTATTGCGTAGAAAGTAATAGCTCCTGAAGCTATTCGTTGCGTAGTATAATAGCGCCCTTAGTAACTGAAAGAATTAATTCTAATATAACGGTTTGATAGAGAAGAATCGGTTATAGAGGAGAGAAACTATAGAAGCTGGTATATATACACGTGGTCGTGCTAAGACAGGCTACGCGAGGCTAAGCCAGTAGCAGTTGGAGCCAGTCGTCACACTTTTAAGGAAGCTAGAATATAGCCTGTTTCTGAGAAAGCTGCTATTAAGAAGATACGCTCTTATAGGAGGAAAAAGAGAATAATATAAGATTCCCTAGATAAGGAAATATAGCCGGATCTGCTTATATTACCTCCAAATCGCCCTGAAGAGCAGTAGAAAACAGTATCTAGAATTTAGTCTTATATCGATTAAGACCTAACGAAGTTCTCTGATACTTCTAGAGAAGTCTTTAAGAAGATAATAATAAATACTACTATCGATCTATATAAGGTATATCTGACGACTATTAAGTATACTACTCTTCAAGAGAAAATCAAAGTAGATAATAACCGTAAGAAGACTTCTAGGAGGTTAATTCATAAAGGAGGAGGCTCTGCTTCTATTACTGATTTAAGAGAGAGGATACGTATATAGGATAAGAAAGAGAGGACTATAGCCTTATGTAAAGCTAGGAAAGCTTTATAGGCTGCGATTAATAGGTCTAGTTAAGCGCTGAAAGCAGTAGGCATATAAGTAGAGAAAGAGAATAAGAAGAAGAAGAAGAGAGTTCTAAATACTCCTAATAACTTACTTACGCCGGAAGACCTAATACCTCTTCGTGAGCCTGATAAGAAACCTACTATTATAGAAAAGGCTAGCCTCTCGCAAGAAGATTACTATAAATACCTCTATACTATACTATAGCTAGAAAGAGAGTTAAATAGAGAGCTAGTAGAAGAGATAGACTTCTTAGACGTAGAAGAAAGATACCTTGAAATTCGGCTTGGAAATCATTATCTAGAAGCTACTGTAGTTTAGGAGTCAAATATATAGAGTCTAGCCCTCTACTACCTGTTTATATAGAGAGCTCTGAGGTTAAGTCTGATATAAGCTTAATTAACTTAATTATAAGGAATACGGATTTTATCCCTTTCTAAAAGTTATTAAAATCCTATCTAACTGAACTTTTTTAGTATATCGTAATTTATATAGTAGCCCTACTAAATTTTAATAAGGAAAAGAAATTTACTAGGACACTTGCTTTCACCGACTATAAGCGACCGAGCGCAATAGAAGGCGACCCGACTATTAAGAGCGATCTTATTAGTTTATTATTAAGAAAATAAGCTATAATCGAGTATAGAGCTAAAGTTAATTATATTATTATTAATATAGCTACTACTATAGGCCTTATTATTATAAATAAGAGAAAGCTATTATATTTAGCTACTATTATAGGCCTCACTATTATAAATAAGAGAAAGCTATTACTATATATTTAGCTATTAGTAGATATAAATTTAACTTCTAAGGATATATAAGAAATATCCTAATTAATATTAATAGAGTTAAGAATTATAATAACTTTATGGTTATTAAAAGTATACTTATAATACTATTCTGAGAATACTTTTCATTCTAAAAAGGAGAATAATTATTTATTAGTTTAGAAATAATAAAATAAAAGCTAATTTTAAAAATTTAGATTAATTAATAATTAATAAAGTCCAAGTCACTAAAGACTTATCTAATTACCTTTAGGATATAAAAACTACTATTTAGCTCTTTAGCTAAAAAGAATACTAATAGAAGATATAAGGAAAACCTAAAGGAGGGTTTAGCTTATAATATTATATTAAGAGCTAGAAAAAAAGATTAAAAGAAGAAAGTTTTTTTTTAATTTATTTTAAATTAAAAAATATTAATATCCCTCGAAATCTTAATTAATTATTATAAGAAGTTACTAGCTTCAATATAGCTTCTTTAATTAATCTTCTCTTTAGCTATAATTAGTTTCTATTTAAACTATAATTTAAGAGATATAATAGCTATCTATATACTAGTTACACTCTTTAGGATAATTAAATTACTTCACGAAGTTATTAATTCTATAGTATATAGTTAGACTACTTTAAATACGATAATTTTCATAATAATAAAAAAGTGGAGATATTTTGTTTATTAAAAGTTGCGTATAGATAGCTAACGTTTTTTTAGCTTATTTACTTTTTTTATTTTACTAACTAATTTCAAAGTTATAATTAGATATAAAATAAAAAATCCACTTTTTAAAAAAATTAGTTCTTTTTAGTATATTAAAATATAACTTTACTATTAGAACCTATAAAAAGAATCTAATAAGTGCAAAATACCCCTCTTAATTATACACGTATTTTAGATTAAAAGGTTTTAAAAATATTAAGGTTTTACTTTTAGCTTTTTATAGCTTAATAGCTAAGTAAGACGAATTTTCTGCAGATTTAATATTAATTTTAACTTAATCTTCTATTAATACTATAACTATACGACTACTATATAACTACTATAGTTAAATGCCTCCTTCGAAGCGTAATAGAGGCGCTAAACTCGCTAAATCATCTCCTGGGGCGCCTATTCGGCCAATTATAAAGCACTATCGTCAAAAAACTCCTGAATAGTCACTATTCTATATTTTCATATAGTACAGCCACTATCCAGGATTATATTTATACTTAGACTTGAACTAAGATTATCTTATATTATATAAGAAGTCTTATCATTAGACTATATAAGCTTGAATTATAATTATATTATATTGTTTTAGTATAACTAATTAATATCTTTTTATATAAACTAAAAAACAGGGATATTTATATTTAAAAGTGGGATTTCTAATAATACTAAGAACTTTTCCTTATCGAAAGTTACGTATAGTTATTTATAGTATATAGAAGTAAGAAGTTTTTAGAAATATTCACTATAGACTTTTTAAAAGGTATATATATAAAAGAAAAAAACTTGAAAATATTTTAGTTCTATTATATAGTTAGATCGTATTAAATACGACAAAAAAAATAGATTAAGTATTATAAATATTCTATTTAAACCAAAAGATACGCCTAATTACTAGCGCTCTAATAATATAACTTTTATCTCGATCAGGCTTAGAGTTAAATACTTATATAGTTACTAAGACTATAGAGAGGAGTTTAAAAATTATAAGACTTTTATTTTTTATATATATACCTTTTTAAATTCGATATATAGATATTTTTTGAAGATTTTTCCTATTATATCCTTCTCGTAATTAGGCGTATTTTTAGATAAAAAAAGATCTTTACTATTATTAGTAGATTTACTTTAATTCTTTAAGTCCTAAAATCTAAAGTCTTTTACTTATTAAAAATACTTTTATAACTAACTAATCGACTAACTAACTAACTAATAAACTAAGAAATATAGAGACTAACTATCTAAGCTAAGCTAGCTCGTCTACTTCGATACTATTCCTTTCTAGAACTATATTAAACTCCTTTATCTACTTTTCCGATATAGATCTATAGCTTAATTACTTTTTAATATACTATATAGCTTATTTAATACTAAGCTCTTTTCAGTAAGTATCTATAAAGCGAAAAGCTCTATTAATATACTTTCGTATAGTATTAAGAGAGTAAGAATTAAGAGCTTTAAAGTACTCTTTTTTTACTTATAAAAATAAATATGTAAATAAGTAAATAAGTAAATAAATAAATAGATAACTTACTTCCGGAAAGCTAGTTTTCTATACCTATCGATAGAAGTTCTTATAATATATCTAGTATATCTTAATTAGGTTTAGCTTATAATAGAATTTCGATAGAAATAGATACTTATAACCTCTAGCCTCTAAAAGCTCTTCTAAAGTACTCCTTTACTTATATAAGTCTTTATAACTTACTAAGATTCTTAATAAATAATAAATAAGAGTCTTTTTCAGAGGCTAAGAAGTAATAAG
>FJVC01000677.1:0-13291 GCA_900074895.1 Rhynchosporium secalis
GCCCCACACGCATGCTCCTGCACCTGACTGCCAAGACCTCGCTTACGGTACGGACCGTAACACCGAGGCGTCTATCTCTATATAATAAGTAAAGCAGCCGGATCTATTATATATAATCCGAGGCGTCTATCTCTATATCGTAAGTATACGTATAGTAATAGTAAGGCTAGGGTACTAGCTTTCTTACGTACGCGTATTATCTACTGCTCGAAAGCAGATCCTCTTTCGTTTAGTTAAGAATATTAGGAATAAGTTAATTTTAATATTATAAAGCGAATATAAAGTATATAGTATAAAAGCTTATTTATATCATAAGGAGAATTAACTAAAGAGGGAAGGGAGGATTAAGAGTCTCCCTTCGAAGAAAAGATAATACCGCGGCCGCTAGTAGCAGTAGCATTAGAATACGTATGATAATACGTCAGGTACTAGTGTAGACGCCTCAGGCGTCAAGTATACTAACGGGCGCAACCCGTCACAAGAAGTACTAAGATGGGAGATATTATATTAGGTCTATGCGCCTAGCGCCTTCTACTCTTATACTTTAGTGCTAGAGAGGAAGGAAGAACCTTCTCTTTGTAGCAATTAGTCTCTGTTTATTCCGGATCACTATCAGCAAATCCCCAGTAACTCTTCTACTATACTATTATGCTTATTTATCTCAGCGTACCAAGTGATCATTATAATTCACGAGTTTTGAAGGCATGCAGACAGGCACCCACCTATATCTAGCCCTCTTGGGAATCATAAGATGCCTGCATCCTTTTCACAGACTCCGAAAAGCATATCCAGCACTAGCTTAACTACAATCAAGCTACATGCCACGAAAAAAAGCAGTGTCGCTTACCCTCCTTCCAAAAGCAGCTTACCTTCGGGAATAACCGAACCCTATGCGTGGCAGGCGGCATGAGTCGCCCAAGAGGCCCCTGTTTTTAAGCCTCCCTCACTTTGCAGGGAATATTTCATCGGAGTCCCGTATCCTTCAATCGACATATCAAGAGGCACACATAGACCAGCGACCGCCTGTCCGAAGTACCGTGCCAAGCGACGCAAGATAATGCAGCCATCCGGTATTCGATCAAAGATTTGTATTGATTATTCCGATTTGCTCGGTAAGGTATCAATACGCATTGCCAATTTGCATAAGTTTCGGAGAGCCATGACAGTTATGGCTTCCGGAGGTAGACATACATCTCTGCATCCAAAGGCAGTGGCTAGGCCCAGGGTATATGTGACCTTCCCTTTTCGCCTTTATATCATACATATCTGGGATTTTCACTGCAACGACCATACTGAATCCTTCTGTGGAGTACACACATTTGCACCACGCAGAACACTTTAAACTCCACCACTTTAATCTTTAGAAAGACCCTACTGTAATCCTAGCACTAACCAAAACCCTAACTATAACGCTGATCACCTATTTTAACTACCGCAACACTACTCGCAGGCTCGCAATTGCAAACTTAACCACCAACTGGAGGACCTTTACACAGCCTCGGCAGACTAAACCGAAAGCGGTCAAAAGTGAGACTAAGTGCCTTGGAAATTGCTTATTTGAATTAGCCGTAAAATCGACATAAGGATTTGGTATGGTCGACAAAGTGAAGGATTTCTGGAATCGATGGCTAAGCCTACCTTCCCTTTACGGCTCTCTGACCGGAGAGTCGGTCTACAGATGTTTTCGGATGAAGGTTATAAGCCATGTAAAGTTCAGAACTACGGAGAAAGCTAGTCTACTTTCGAACAGACATGAGGACAAACTCTCTAAAGATCTCTGGAGTCTAGGGCATCGCCTACCTTCCCTTTACGGCTCTGTGACCGGAGAGTAGAGTTCGGATCTTATCGTATAGACTATACTCCTGAAGGGGTTTACTGTATCGGCACTTTTCTTATCGTGTAAGTTTTGTGACCTATCTTGGAAGTGTTTCGACGCTGATAAATTCTTCGCGGGGGATCATTCGCTCCGTGGAATTACCTACCGTCAATGAGTCTTAGACATGGATTCTCGGCAGATTTAGGGAAAACTTTGCAAAGGATCCGACTTCTAGGTCCGGGGCAAACTACTTATAGACCTTCAAAGTCCCCGCTGAGTTAACCGTGACTTGCAACCTCTTCAATATAACACTCTCAAGTTCTCACAGTTTTGCAGTACCTCTCGTCATCATGTTCCAAAACATCGCTCTTCCAGCACTCGCCCTTGTTGGTGTAGCTACTGCAGCCTGCCCTTTCTCAATCGAGATCACAGGCGCTGAAAATCATGTCGCGCAAGTTGCTGTTACAAACACTGGTGCCGAGACTGTCACTGTGTTCAAGGGAAATACCGTCTTCAGCGAGCACGCCACCAAGGACTTGTTGGTCACAGCTGGTACGTAGAGTAGGCATTCGTCAAGAGGAAGTCCAAGCTAACTTACGCAGATGGCGTTGCTCTTCCATTCGAAGGCATTGATGTGAACTACAGAAAATCCGATCTCACCCCCGAGATGTTCCAGGTTATTGCACCAGGAGAGACTGTCACTGCCTCTGTCAATGCTGCCAAGACTTACAAGCTTGGTGCTGTATCTGAAGCTGAGATCACTGCTATTCAAGGTTTCGAATATGTTTTTGGGTCTGTGGCCCCTACAACATTGGCCGACATGTTGTTCTGTGATAGTGTTGCTTCAGCTCCTCTGGCTATCACTGTTGATCAAAAGGTTGCGGCTGCGTAAGTCTTACAATCAAGCTTTCAAATCATATGCACATGTCTTGTGTGTTACTCGGAACTTTTAGCTGATCGATAAATTTTAACATAGCGATCACGTTCTCAAGCGTGACTCTAAGCTCCAGAAGTCCCCTTCTTCCCGCATCAAGAAGCGCGCAGTGACTTACAGCGGATGTACAGCAGCTCAGACTAGCTCTTTAAAAACCACTGTTTCTGACGCTATCGCCATGTCCAAAGCCGCATCTATCGCTGCTGGTACTGGTGCTGCTTTCTTCACCGCCTGGTTCAAATCCACCTCAGTGGCCCCAAAAGTGCAAAGCATCTACAACAGCGTTGCTGGCGTGCAGACGACATCCCCAAAGATTTCGTGCAAAGATCTCTATGATGCTTGTTCCGATGGAACGGCTCTCCTCTACGCCATCCCAAGCGACAAGGTTATCGTTCCGTGCCCAAACAATGGATATTGGGAGTTCCCGGAATTCGCTAGTACATGCGCTAATGACGATCAAGACCGCGCCGGAGCTATCTTACATGAGGCTACCCATTTGTATGGTACTGAGGATTGGGCTTATGGTTCCACTGCTGCAAGGGCGTTGTCTGCTACGAAAGCATCCCAAAATGCCGACACATATGAGATGTACGCTGGTAGCGTGAGATTGGGAGGATGCAGCGCTTAAAGTCTGTTATCGGAACCCAAGTTGGAAGATGAATGAATGAAGAAATGTCATGTATACGAACAGGGAAATGTGAAATGTTTGGGGGCATTCTGTTCAGAGTTTTTCTTTCAATAACCTTCCAAATTCAGATTAGCTACCTTGAATTTATGCGCGACCTCAAGACTCCGATATTTATCAATGCATAATATGAAATCAGGACATGTTTTGCATCCTTAGGCATATCTCTATCTATCTATCTATCTATCTGTCTCCCCAGTGGCATTTCTGTGCAATTCTGAAATAAAATCACTAATAGCAAGCTAGATTGCTTAAAAGAAATGTCTTCTCTCATGTAATCATGACTTAGACCTGAAATTGAGCCCAAGCCTAAGCCTGGACTCGTGCTCTGCTTGAAGCTCAGAATTCTCGTAGCTCCAAATTGGACTTGAGGGACAGACTAATGTAAATGAGTCTAGTTTCGACCGTTGTCACAGGGCAGAGCACCACGGAACAGAGCACTGAGTACCTAATGCTATTAGTTAGCTTTACTTAGATAGTTCCTCATACTCTGGCTATTCGTAGAAAGCCAGACTCTTTTTTCTGCTACCATTTTGTAATCTTGAACGGCCTTCTTATAACCGTGGCGCACGATATGACCCGTCGTAGCAGATAGGAGCGATGCTCGCGGCGACAAAGAGGACATCTGTTCGGCAAATCGTCCGTGAGTCCGCGTAAAAGAAGAATCGAGATCCACTTGTCATCAGCACTTGCGCAAATAATATTAGAATGTTGCTACAGAGCTCTTGGCCGCGGCCTCGAGTGGTGAAGGCCATTTGGTTCTCACAATAGCAGACAGACACTTCGATACACGTACAGTACACACTTAGCTGCTCAAATAGAAAACAAAGAATGGTCAGAAGCCAGCTTGCTATACTTTAGTCTGCATCCGATGTAATTGCCGTACTTCTTTCTGAACAGGGAATGAAATTGCTATACATTTTTTTTTTATCATCATCGCCAAATACTATTTTAATCAGTTTTCAAGGGCTTGAAAATATCCGGAATTTTTTATTTCTCAAAGTGAAGGACGCCTAGAGAGGAGATATAGGGCTTGACTAGAATTTGACCAAGAGGCAACAGAAGTTGAACTCATACTCGTGATTCACTGACTATCGTCTAGCTATTGCTATTCTCCTGACTGTGAGTACAACTTCCAAACTACCACTTCTTTTCAAGTAGATTGATTCGTTTCAACAGAGTCAGTCTTTCTACCCTCCCTCCTTCTTCGCCGATCGCTCTATCTAAAGCTCGTTGAACTTTTCTCTTCAAGCTCTTATCTAGCTTGAATTCTAGCCTTTTTATAATCTTATTCATCCTTTCTATCGCCTTAAAAGTGATTTTGAGTTAACGCTTTAGATAGTATAACTCGGTAATCTCAGATTTAAGTATCTGCTATCTAGTATACCCTTTTTGCTTCGCTTATTCTTTGCTCTCGAGAAGTTAATATAAGTCGGATTAACTACGCTTAGATCGAAGAAGCTAAATAATATATCTTTAGAGGCGATATTAAGTAGAAAAATATATCTTCTTTAGTATGCCTATTATCGCCTTTGAAAAGCAACCTGTAAGTCTAATGCTTAAGAGTTGAGACTCCAGTTTCAACGCTTTAATCATATATGAGAGCCTACGAGGCATCTTCTTGAGATAGCTAGTAGTATCGACAAATATTACAACGATAGTTTTAAGCAAAATGGCTTACTCCGATTTTCTGATTAGCGTCGATATAGTATGACTTACAAACTTCAAAAGTAAAAAAGAAAGGTGGTAATTCTATCCCTCTTCAAAAAAAGTTATGGCAATTTAGTCTCCTATCAAAACAGGTGGGCAAAATGGTCTTTCACCGAACTAGCAAATTAAGAAGAAATGGATGATTCGATAAAAGCTCCTCAAGTTCCCCAGCCTCAGTTCTATCAGAGAACCAGAAGGAAATCCGGATCCCTATCGTCTCCAGAACCAATAAATTTGTCGTACTTCCCAGCCTTCTTGTCTTGATTTACCTTCCTGCAGTACAGCACATTGAACAATACCCTGTAACTGTCAGCTAAATCTTAGACAGAATTATAATCAAAACTTACATGAACCAAGCAAAAACCAACAGCCCAAGTACCGTAGTGTGCCCTTTACGAAACTGTGGTTTATCCTTGCTGGGATAGATGAAAGTAGCGACAAACCCACCGCTGTTCGCAATCATCAATTGCAAAGCAGTGGTTGTTGCACGTTTATAATGGCCAGCGCTGTTGTTGGAATTCCATACCAACACACACGGAACGCTAGCATACATTCCCGTGGCCATCATGAACGTCATGCCATATTTCACTTTCGGATGAGCAACGCTGATATTAGCGATAACAGCGTACCCGATAATGGCAGGTATCAGAACGAAAAGCATGATTGTGCCACGAAGCTTCATCCGGTCAGAGACGAATGCGATGCCGACTGTGACTACAGATGCGACGGCGTATGGAATGACGGACCAGAGTTGCGCTTGGTTGGCTGTGTATCCGAGCTCTACAATAATGGTTGGTAGGAAAAGGCCGAATGAGTAAAGACCAGCGAGAATCCCGAAGTATGCGAGTGCACTGAGCCAGGTTGAGATGTTGAAGACTCCTCGGCGGACTTCGGACCATTGGAAGACTTCGTGTTGATGTTCACTGCTGAGTTAGCAAACAGTAGAAAAATCAGGAACATATAACGAACCTTCCATCTTGGGCCAGCCGAGATGGTAAATCCTTGCGTAGTCTGGCACTGGCAAGTATTCGCTCGTCTTCTGTCAGAAATGATGCTGTTTCGACGTTGTTTGGTAGGATGAAATATGTGACGAAGCCGACGGCCACAGTCTACCACTGTCAGTTTTACCACTCTCAAGCAGCAAGAAACATACCAGTAGTCCCTCGATGATAAATATCCAGCTCCATTTGTACAAACCATGTCGATCTCCGATTGCAGAAATCCCACGAGCGAGTAATCCTGACCGACATTAGGTCAATATTTTAGGTTTAGGAGATTGACGAATCTTACCTCCAAAGGCACCACTCAAAGAAGCGGCAGTATAGAACAGACCCAGCCTCAATGCCATCTCGCCTCTTGTATACATGCCTGATAGATAGAGCACCTAAATGGTTAGCCTTTGGTTTTACATAGACGACTAAACTTACCATTCCGGGCAACAATCCTCCTTCACAAACGCCCAGAATAGCTCTCACAGCCACAAATTCATGATAATTCTTCACAAAACCCAAGGACATCGTCACAATACCCCACATAATCGCCAAGGCCGGCAACCAGACTCTCGGCGACACCTTCTTCAAAACAAGATTGCTTGGTATCTCACTAGATCAATTTTCAGTCGCTTTCCTGCATGAGATCGCCATTCGCCAAGCATGGCAGATCCATGAAGAAGCTTGGAATCTGGGGATTTGGGGGTTTGTACCTGGCAATGTATGTGGCGTAAAACACAGCAAGTCCAGTATCGTATTGGTGGTCTGTCATCCCCAGGTTGTGCTCCAGTTTATATGTTTTGGCATTTCCAACATTTGTTCGGTCGAGGAAAGAGCAGAGAAACAGAAGTGCGAGAATAGGGAGAATCCTGACATGGTTAGCGAATATTCGATAGAGCGAAAGGGAGGGAGGGCGAGTATATTCACCGGAGATCCAGCTTCAACAGGAGCTTTCTTGTCAAGGCCGGACTGTCGGATATCTGGGCATTCTGGACCGAGAGTTTCACGGTCTCCATGTTCTCGTCTTGGGATGCCTTCTCGTCTTTCTCGTCGCCTATCTGTCGTAGATCCTTAGTTGACATCTTCTACGAGTTCGGATGCTCAAGCAAACAAGATGCCCAGGATTCTGCTCGGACAATTCTTGGAATGCCACCGAGGAGGAGGAGGGGGAGGGGGAGGAAGAAGCAGATGTTCGAGGGAAGTCTGGGAAAGCCATCTCTGGTACTACGGAAAGTCTAGTGACCTATCTCCCTTGTCCTTGCTGACAATCCGCGTCCCGTACAGTACAGTACACGCGTTCCCTGAAGTTTAATTCCCGTTTAATAAGGTTTCCCAAGATTGCGGTGTAACGAGGGGAAATGGGCAAAATCCGTCCACTAAAATAAATAAACAGTGATGCACCGAGATAGATACCAGCGCTACTGTACTGTACTGTACAGGAACACTAATTGATGATACCAGGGACCTTCCCGAAAGCCGAAAGGGCCGAGGTGCGGGATCTCCTCCTTCGCATCCGCGGGAATTGCTTTATCGCCGCGCTCCACTTTTCAGCCGTCCGTTGATGGTCATTTCTGCCGACGACGTCGTCGTTCTTTTGTCGGTTACATTATTAGAGTACGACCAGCAACACGACTACAGCAGTAGCCGACGACTAATCTCATTTTATATCTTCTAATCGATTTTATTACTACTTCTGCATAGATGCATAGAAGCACACAACTGGAACCAATCCGCAATGTCCAAGCTATCGCCCTCCCTCAAAGCGTTGATTGGAGCTTCATTTGCTCGCCCAAATACCCTCCCCGCTCCACCAAGTATCCGATCCGTATATCAAAACATACTGAGAGGGGAAGCGAGTAAACATGTGGGAAAATCAGCGTGGTTGACTTTATCCGTAAGCACCACCTCTAAAACAGGGAGAGAGGAAATTGATCTCGAAAGACCGCTGCGACAATGACGATGAACTCGCCAGAGTCGTTAACGGAATTGTTCAATCTAGCAACGAAAGACTCCAAATCTAAGACGGAGTCAGTAGAAACAGCCGAATTGATGAGAGAGGTTGGGCTGAAGTGCATTGGATTTAATGGGGTAGGATCTCTCCTCATGAACCCGGAAGACGAGGTTGACATGTGATAGGTACCAAGAACTATCAATTGCCTGGGAGCTTTCAGAGCCAGTTTACCAAGTGAGATTGTATCTTCACTATCAACAACACCTACCAGGTAAAGGGAAAACATATCTATGACCACCCGAAATCAGACGGCTGAACCCATCAGAACCACTTCACACGAAAACATTGAGGCCATCATCAAAAGGGGAAACTCCCTCTGGTCTTCGATCTACAAGCCATTCGACGCCAAACTCTACTCCAAACTGGCCGAATCTCATCCCGATCTCCCGGTTTTCATTCTCAACCACGAATACGGCGCCTTATTTGCCGATCCTCCAACATTAGGCCACGAGTCCGGAGCCAAGGTTGGGAGGGTGCTGACGAGCATCGTTGCTGTAGCGTGTTTGCGAGCCCAGACTGGGGTTGGACCACAAGTTACTAGCCATGTGTTTGGTTTGAGAAAAGCGTATGAGGATGAGAGCTTCAGGGCGGAAGGCGAGTTTAAGGTCGATGGTGGGGAGTGGTTAGCTAGTGATGAGGGGAATATTTGGTTGCTTGAGTCTGTGGATGCCATTGTTGAGGCATTGGGTAATGGGAGCGGTACTTCATTTGCTCCAGGCATGATCAAGTCGAAGTTATAGGTTGGAAGTCGAAGTTCGTGAGAGCGTGTGAAAGTATTTTGTAAATCTGGCAGTTGATTGAGTGTACAGACATCTTGATGAATCTCAAATTTTATGTATATGTACAATTCAATACGCTCAAAATACGACATTCAAATTTTATTCCATCGACTTTACATCAGCCGCGACCTTGAACTTTGCACCAGTCTTACTCCTCACTTCGTCCACATCAACACCAGGTGCCAGCTCAGTCAACGTTAATCCACCTTTGACCCTATCAACCTCGAAGACACACTATCGAATTAGCTTATCTCCATAACCGATTCAGGAATAACTCACCAGATCTGTAATGATCGTACTAACGACCTTCGCCCCTGTCAACGGCAACGCACAGTTCTCAACGATCTTCGGACTTCCATCCTTCGCAACATGATCCGTAGCCACAACGATCTTGGTCTGATCCGGGTTTCCAACCAGATCCATCGCTCCTCCCATTCCCTTGAAAACCTTACCTGGGATCATGAAATTTGCAAGGTCACCGTTTGCCGAGACCTCAAGAGCTCCGAGAACCGAGACGTCGATGTGACCGCCTCGGATCATGGCGAAGGATTCGGCGGAGTCGAATGTTGAGGCTCCTGGGACGAGCGTCACGGTCTCTTTGCCAGCGTTGATCACATCACTGTAAAAATGAGTATGCATTTTTTGGAGGAACAGATTTTGCTACTTACGCATCGAGTTCCTCTTCCGTTGGGTAAGGTCCCTAAATTCTGTCAATTACGGCCATAATCAACGAGATCTACCACTCTCACCATTCCGAGCAGCCCATTCTCCGACTGGATCCACACCTTTGTCTCAGGCGACAAGAAAGAGGGAGCAAGAGTAGGGATTCCTACAATCATCAGCTTAATTCAAAAGGAACACCAGCGCGAAAAACATACCAACACCAAGGTTCACATAATACCCCTGCTTCAACTCCTTTGCCGTCCTCCTCGCAATCCTCTCCCGTCTAATCTGCGATTCGAATTTCTTCCCATCTCCCTTTCCTTCCTCATTTCTCAAATATTTAACCTCAATCCTCTTTTCCACCGTCGCAGGTACGATCCGATCGACGTAAATCCCCGGAATATGCACATGATCCGGGTGGATCTCTCCAAGCTTCACAATGTTCTCAGCCTCCACAATCGTGATTTTGGCTGCCTTGGCCATGATCTGCCCGAAAGTCTTTGTGGTGTATCTGAATTGACAATTTCCTGCCTCGTCGACTTTGTATGCTCGTAATATGGCGACGTCGCCTTTAATCGCGTTCTCCATGTTGTAGATCTTGCCGTCGAATATCCGAGTTTCTCTTGGTTTGCCGGCTTCGAGGATCGTGGTCTTCCCGGTTGCTTCATCGACTGGTCCGAGTCGTACTGGAATGTCTCCAGACTGTAAAAGGGTGTCTGCCACTATCAGCAACGTCGGAGTTCAAGACGCGCGCCTACTCACTAACACCAGTTGGAGTGTAGAAAGCCGGAATACCAGCACCACCAGCCCTTATCCTCTCGGCAATTGTCCCCTGCGGACACAATTCAATCGCAATCTCTCCTGAGAGATATTTCTTCTCCAAAGTTTTGTTCGCGCCCAAGAACGATAAGATCAATCGCTCAATCTGTCCCGATTCGACGAGGGGTGATAAGCCCCCTCCATTTCCCGAACCGGCATTATTCGACACTGCTGTGAGACCACCGAGACCATTCTTCCCTCTCTTCTCGATCGCTGCTATGATGGTTTCTATCGAGCTCAGGTAAGCATGAGTCAATTGATGTGAGGGCAATAGGTACTTACCAGCTGTTCCGCAGAGCCCAAATCCAGCACTCAAGATAATCGATCCACTCTTCAAATCTGCGACTGCAGCATCTGCATTCTTATATACTTTCGACGCTCCTCTTACAGCTGTCGGCGCTGAGTCTCTTTTCGAACCGACGTTTGCTTTCTGCTCATACCGCGTCGTGGTTGTGTGTAGCTGTCGCGGACTCTGGAATCGGGAAGTGGGATGCGCCCGGCCCGTTCTGAAAAGAGCATTGCGAGTTGAGCTTGCGAGACATACGGATGTTATTCGTCTAGATGCCATCTCTCCAATGGAAAAAAAAAAGAAAGAAAAAAGGTATTCAGGAAGCAGAAAAAAAGGTATTCAGGAAGCAGAAAAAAGAAAAAATAGAATTGTGAAATCAAATGAACAGAATCAAGAAAGATGCAATTGAAGTCCGAAATACGATGACAATTGCCGCTGAACATGCCTCGTTCTGCCGCTCCCCTGGAAGGGCGGTAGCGTTATTCGGCCATTGTTTTACCTGCGAAACCTGGTAATAATACCTCGGATGGGTCGGTAATTCTGTTCTGTGGGATCGATCGGGTCTGACTTTTGCCGCCACAAAAAACCATTCACGTGAATTTCCGTGTCGGAGATCTACTTTCCTCCTAATTAGGTTAGTGATGTTTGCGGCTGTATATCTGATGCCGGTGAAGACGATTCTTTGATAGATAGTATTGTGGAATAATATAGAAAATTTCGTCGAAGTATCACTTTTGGACATTCTCTAGGTTTCTCTATACAATTGATTTCTTTATTGCAGTGGCGAAGGCACAGCAAACATGGGGTCGGGTAAATGATCGATAGGAAGAGAGGAAGAAGTCAATAATGCTAACATACACAGAGGAGCATCAGCTTCATTGGCAGCCTGTTTCAGTAAGGTATTCCAGCTAGGCCACGGAACCAATCTGACCACTAGATAGCATACCCGCTGGATAGGACGAAATAGTAAATTCGCCATAGACTTCATATAAATCATCGCTAATCTTGAGAAGTTCCATGCAAGTCCTATCATCAAAACAGCTCATGTTACGAGCTCTTCAAACATTCGCCATACGAGATGATACGACCAATCGAGACTGTCTTTCCGATGTTGACTGATAAAAAAACAGGAATCTGCTCCCTCTGGTCCGGACTCTCTGCCTCTATCCTTCGACAGACAACATACTCCACTGCACGTTTCGCTTTGTATGATATCCTTGCTCGTCAGATACAGCAGAGGACTGGCAGAAAGCTCACCACTGGGTCAACGATTGCACGTGCTGGCGTCGCTAGGGGACTAGCTGGCATGCTTGGAAATCCAACAGAGATAGAAATACCCCCCCTTTAAAGTCGAAATGTACTGATGCTGTCCAGGTAGTTTTGATTCGAATGAGTGCGGATGGAGTGAAGTCTCCTAGTCAACGATATCTGTTCAAAAGTGCGGTGAGCGGGTGGATCAGGATAGGACACGAGGAAGGACTTGGTGCAACCAGGAAATGCTTGGGGCCAAACGTTGTCAGAAGTATCTTGATAGTGAACACATGCCGGGAATGAGGTATCCGAGCTGATAGTCTGCAGACGTATCGCAGATTGCAGTGTGAGTCTCAACCGACCGGATCATATTAAGAGAATTCACTAATTTCTCAGGTGCACATCAGCGAAAAAGAAGCTACTTGCGAACAGATTGATGCCATTCTCAGAATATGTCCTCCTCCATATTGCAGCATCTCTGGTTGCGGGAACAGTTGCAACGACTGTGTGTGCGCCTGCGGATGTTCTCCAGCGTGGCTGCGACTTGCGTATGTTTTCTGGGAGTAAAGACCACTTGACTGGACTGAGAAAAACAGCCCGAACACAGTTCTGATGATCTTGTTCATGGAGCAATTACAACGAGAGGGTAAAGGACCCGGGAAGCAATTGAAGCATACATACAGTGGACAATCTGAGACTCAAATGCTGCGCGATGAGATCGGATATGTAAGAGCAGAGAAGGAACATGCTCTCAGGGATAATTTAAGCAGGCTTACTGTAATTAGTCAATAAGTGACCACATTAGGTGAAAGTATTATAGCTTATAGCTCAGTATATACCATGATTAATTTATCTCAGTTCCTCAGGCCACCCTTCTTCGCTCTTTAGGTGCACGGCCTAATTCTAGTGGTTAACTTACTTCAACTTACTTATTAGCGTCAGACTAAGCGTCAGACTAAGGCCCGATAGGGCAAAGCGTCTACGGTAGTCCGTGCAGAGTGAAGATTCGAGCTGCGAAGCGTCTAAGGGAAAATAGTCGAAAAGACGCTCTAGAGCGTAGTTTAGGATATAACCCTCGAGTGTTTTTCGCGATTACTTAATATAATACGTTCAGAATTACTCTAGGTATAATAGAGATTCTAGATAATTAGAGTTACTACTATTTTAATGATTTTTTATTACTTACTAACGTTTATCTTAGCGCGATATATACTTACTAAAGCTAAAGAGTTATTTTCCCTAGAGCGTAGTTGCGAAATCCGTCCGGAAAGCACGCGATTATTCTATAATAATAGTACTAGTAGACTATAAATATAGTCTCTAAGGATATCCTACTCTAGGGGAA
>FJVC01001137.1:0-13163 GCA_900074895.1 Rhynchosporium secalis
TTCATACTATCGATAGCTATTACTATTACTCTAAACTATAGATAACCTCTAATTAGCTACACTTCTATATCAGCCTAATATAAGCTTCCCAAGTTACTGAGGATACCTACTCTTAGCTCTCGGCCTATCTCTCTTACTTATCTAAGTAGATCTATATTATCTATTATCCTTATAAGATTAAAAACTATAGAAGAAGTCTAGTCTCTATAAGTAAGATTCTTTATACGTAATAAAAATATACTTTCTAATTCCTTTATAAGTAACCTTTACTCTAGATCTATTATCCGAATTAAGGCAGCTTACTATAGGTTTACTTCATAAGCTAAGAATCATATAAAGAGGATAGTGCAGACTCTCTATATCTATCCTAGGCTAAGTAGTATTTATTTTCGCCTTAAGAACTATAGTAAACCTCTCCTTCGCTCTAATTATCTATCTACCCTTCGCTATAATACCCGCGCCTAGCAGGTTATCAGTCTAGAGATATACGTATATTCCTGCGCTAAGCGAAGAGATATTAATATTCGAAATACCTTAAGAGATCTTACTCTTTTCCTAAACTCTCTCTTCTACGCCTTCTCTATTATCTCTTTCGTACGTCTCTTGCTTCGAGCTTAGACCGATCTCTTCTTATCTATTATAATAAAGTATAGAGCTACTAGGTTCTTAAATGCAGTTAAGGTCTTTAAAAATCCGCTCTTATCTAGTTTCTAGTTATATCCTTTACTTATCTTACTATCCTTATAAGTAAAGTAAATACGAAATGGGATCTCTAAGCGCTTAAGTCCTATAGCTAATCTAGTCTTTATTATTTGCAATATCTCTATATGCTCTCTATAGGACCTCGAGATTAAGCTTAATATATCTATATCTATTCGAAAATATATATTATACTATATCTCCTAAGTATACTTATATACCTCGAGGTATACTAATCGACTATCGATATAGAGCGTAAGGAGGATCGGTCTTTAAAGCATAATAAATCGTAGTAAGAAGATATCGAGAGTAGAATTAATATCAGCGGAATGTACTCGGACTATATTAATCTAGAAAGCTATTATATACTTCTAGATCTTATAGCGGATCTCTGATAGTAGAAGCGGAAATAAGATAAATGCCTTATCGAGGGCGTTATCCGGATATATATATACGAGCTATAGGATTATTATAGATATCGCGCCCGGATTAGCGGGTAAGATCGAATTGAAAGCCTCTATTATACGCGGGCTAAATACTCTTAAAGCTATAGTACTATACGAATAAGTATCGAATGCTATTCTAGAGTAAAGTAATATATCTCTTTCCTGCGACCTTATTCGCCTGGCTCTTTCCTCTTCTTGCTATTATAGTATAAATTATATTAGCAGTAGGAATCTCCTATATAAATTCGCTCTATAGTCCGCCTAAGTAGAATATAGTCTATGTAATTAATATAGCTCGGTCATGCTCTTATACTAGCGTTATATCGGTATCTCAGTTGATATTTACTATCTCTAGAAATTAGCCGTCCGATATACGACCCGGGATATTTTAGTATATAGATATATTAAAACACGCTAGCGCGCTATTACTATAGTAACATCACGCTATATTCCATCTTACTACTAGGAACGCTTAGTACTCGACCGAATTCCCATGATAAATACTCTTTCTTATCTATCGTTTATATATTAGTATCTATTCTATCGCCTAAAAGCGCTACTTAAGATAGGTTTCAAGCTCTCTTTAGAAGACTTTCGTCGTGAAGTCAAGACTTTCTTTAGTTATAATTTTCTAAGGCTAATTTGAAATAGTTCGCAGCTATAGCTATATATCTTTATCTCTCTTCTAATACTCTTACGCTCTACTATATTGCGTTTTTAGGTACATAAAGTATCTTTATCTATAATTTATGAAATATCCTAACTAGTATAGCGACTGATCCGCTATCTACTTATGATATCTTCCTATCTACTCTCGCTCTTACTTATAAGTGATCGTTCTTCATATCTCTATTTCCTCTTAATTACTCGTAGTATCCTTTCCTTCTAGTAGCTCTGTATCGCCTCTCGCACCTCTAATTACTATATCGCAGATGATATCACTTCCGGCCCCTCTCTTCTAACTTTCGCTTATAACCTCTATACTCTTATCGAAGGAGCTGTCCGCCCCTCTTAGAATAACCTCACCGAAACCTAAGACTTCTATTAAGAACTTATTACTATAGAGTATCTTATAGATAGAGTCTAATACTTACTTAGGAGAAGTTATCGAGATTATTAATATAAGCGAACCTACTTAGAATAGATTTCGTAGTAGACTAGCTAGTAATTAAGTCTAGTGAATACCCTCTCTTAACATATCTATCTCCGTGCTATTATAATATCGATCTTTTATTATATCTAATATCCGTATCTCCTTCGCTTATATAAAGCGCGACTTATATATATCTCGACTATTTTTCTATCTATTATACTTACTATCTCCTAGATCCCGCTTTAATCATATTGTTTTAGTTTCAGTAGCATATTATAGTCCGTGCATCTTATATCTCCTGCAAGCGCGTTTTGCAGCTATATATACCCTGCTCGCTATCGCAACGCTAGCTCGCGCGCGATAGAGCGCCTATTATTTTAGTATACTGATATGTCTAAATCTTCTACCTAATATTCCTTTCGTAAACCCTATCGCGAAACATAAAATAACTACTATAGTCGACTACTTATTATATTACGCCTAGGTAGCGAAAGGCTATTAATATCTTACTATATATCTAAATCTAATTTCAAAACGCAAATAACCCTCTATAGCGTCGCGCAGGGCCTTTATATATAAGAAACTAATAGCCTCTAACGAAGAATCGAAGCGCTGCAACCGCGAGGCTCAGCAGAAGTCTCGAGCTCTTAAGTAGTAATAGTAAGCTTTCCTACGACTCTTGCGATATTACTAACCTTACTAAGGAACTTCTCTTATCCGCTTTTATTATCTTATTTAATTTATATCTATCCGCGCGAAAGAATATCTATAACGCTATCTTTATAAACGCCGGAATCGTATCTGACGGAATCTTATATACTAAAATATCTTAGAATATAAGCACCTCGAAGATATTCACTAAGGCCTCATGCCTTAAGGGCTAGGAACCTATATATAGTATATTCTGGGACTAGATTCTAGATTTGATAGAGAGTAAGAAGGATATTGCTATACTCTTCGAAAATAAGGATAGAGGCCAGAGTAAGGACTTTCGGCCTTTCCGCGATATTAACTGCTATATACTGAAGCTCATATCCTAACCCGTCGAGACCAGCGCTCTCATATCCGCCCTTATTAATATACTATTATAGAACGCTAAGTTTAGCCTCACCCTTCCTCTTCGCCTCGGACGCTATATTACTAGCTAGGATATTATTCCCTATATCGCTTATATTAGATTTACTAACTAGATCGTAGCCTTCTATATTGATATTATATTTACTAGGTTTATTACACTTTCCGGTTAGTATAAGAAGCTATAGCTTCTTACGCCCTCTATTAAAATAAATATCGCTATCTTGCTCCGCTATCTACCTGCCCCTCTCGCTCTTATCGCCGTCGAGTTAGAAAACCTGGTTATTCTTCGCTAAACTTCGGAATATGCCTTATTTCTCCCCTCTAGCGTTATTCATACTATATTTATTATCTATACCGGCCTTCTCTTCGGCAGGGCATTCACTACTCAGGAGGGTATCTAGGGCGCTACTATAGGTCTTATAACTATATATATAGGTTATTCGGATATTGATATAGATAAAGAAAGATAGCGCGAACTCGACGGCGTCTTAAAGCGTTAGTACTATAACCTTAAGGCGCTTTATAAGTATAAAGATTCTCGTCTGCGAGGTGAAGCCTACTAGATCTTACGTACTACTAAGTTACGTAAGCTTCGTCTCGATCCTAAGCTTAAGGCCTTAGAGGAGAAGTTAGAGAAATTAATTAGTAGATACTTTCTTGCCGCTACTTTTAACGCTCTATAGCTTAGCGATAGTAATATACCTAGAGAAGAGGCTAGTAAGGATCTGGATAGAGTATTAGAAGAGGTATCGGATAAGAAGATAGTAAAGGAGCTAGAAGCTGCAGTATCCTTATAGAAGTACGAGTCAGCTGATAAGGAGATTATAAGGTTAGTATTAGAACCTGCAGGGGACGCCTCGGACGTAGAGATAGCGGATAGCGATATAGAGGACGAAATATATATACCTGCCCGGATAACAGATAATAGGAAGTACTAGGAAAACGCTATAATAGATAAGAAGAGAAGGGAAGGATTTCCAGAAGACGCGGTATTCGCTAAGGTAGTAGAAGTATAACCTATTATCCTATTATCTCGTATACCTTCAGAAGTATACTCTATCAGAGCTAATAATTTCATATATTATATTATATATACTTGTCGCTTAGTATATCCTGCGTCTTCACTTTATATATAGCTAAGATAAGAGAGATCGTTACTTAGGCTATAAACTAGACTAGGTAGTATAGATTCATATACTTCTATTCTACTACGAGATACTTATTATAAATATATATTCTACTAATATTTCAACGCGCCTTATAATAGTATTATTATTACGAGGAAAATCCAACTTCTACTAATATGTTAATAAGTCCTATAATAGTACTCTTATCACGAGGAAAATCCAACTTCTACTAATATGTTAATAAGTCCTATAATAGTACTCTTATTACGAGGAAAATCCAACTTCTACTAATATATTAACGAGTCTTATAATAGTACTCTTATCACGAGGAAAATCTACTTCCTACTAATGTTTCAACGAGCCTTATAATAGCACTATCGTTAGAGGAAATCTATTTCCCTCTAATATATCTATAAGCCTTATAATAGCCCTATCGTAAGACGAAAATCTAGTATAACTTATCTGATATTAGAATTATATTTCCCTTCTAACTTCCCTAGCGCTCGACTCCTAGTGAACGCCTCGCCGCTCTCTTTCAGTATCCTAGTATGCCGAAACCCCTTTTAAGGCCTTAAAAACCTTAATATCCGCTTCTTTATCATCGAGAGCGAATCAGGGTATAGTAGAGGCGCTATCTTATTATATTCTAGCCGCTTCTACTCGAAACCCTCTCTCCTCTCTACTACTAACTACTAAATACGCTGCTTTATATGCTTTACTATCGATAGTAGCGTTCTATTTCTATCTAGAAGAGGTATTACTAAATAGAATCGAAAGAAATCTATAAAGAACGCCTGCCTCTATTGCCCTTAGATCGTTAGATATGCGCGAAGCGCTCTATCTATCTTACTATATATTATCCGGTACTATTTCGCTTCGAAATACGTACGATTCCACGGCCTATTAGCTAATTATAACTAGTCGAAGATAGCCCTTAGGGTTTTCACCCTTATCTTATTCTCTAACGCAAAATATAGCCCCTCGAAGTAACTAGCTAGATCGGACTTATAAAAGTGAATCTTATTCCTTTTAATCTTACTTCTGATCTTAGACTTTCCTCGATATACCTTCTTAAGTAGATCTTATAGAACCTCTTAGCGATATCTTCTGAAATATAAGTAGCTAAGTAGCTATAAGACGTTATTAAGCTTCGGCCCGTCTATCGCCTCAGGGAGAACCTTAAGAATATTATCTAGCTCCTAAGCTACTCGTCGGACTTTACGCGTCCTCTAATTGAAACCTAGGATATCCGAAGACTTTATCGTAAAGTAAGGTTTCACTTCTTCTATAACCTGAAGGCGCTTCTAGTCTACTACCGAACTCTACTAGCTATAGCCTATTTATAATAAGGTCCTCTCGAACGCTAGACTATATCGCTATCTTCTAGTCCTTAGCGATATATACTTTTCATACTAGAGGCTCGATACTATCTCTAATGTACTACGGGAGAAGAAGTAGCGAAAGCACTAAAGTAAGATATATAGCAGATAACTCCGGCTTTTAACGATTCTATCACTAGATACTATTATTACTACTGCCTCGAATAGCGTATATAGCTTTTAAATGTTACTTAGTATATAATCGCAGAACCTCGGGGTTTCTATTGCTTATATAAACGAGAGTATCTTCGATTATTATAGTAGCTATAACTTATGCTCTCGATCTATCTCTTATCTCTGATACTTATCTATATAGACTAAGAGGATTATATTCTTAACGCGATACTCTAAGCGTAGGGCTAACGCCTGATTATAAGTATCACGATACGTAACGCGTACTCGCTTCTTCGAGTTCCGATATACCCTCTCGATAATCTTTCGTTTCTTCTCTACTTACTTCTTATCTAACGCTGCTGAGTGCTAAGTCGTCTAGTCGAGGCAGAGCTCTAATATACTCTCGTTCTAAAAGGGATAAATCGTACCGGCATCTGTAATCTTCTTCTCTACTATATAGTATTATAAGTACTATAAGCTTACGGCATAGATCTACGACTTCTTTACGGGAATATATATTATATTTACCGCCTCGTATAGGAACTTAACGTTATAGTACTATATTACCCCCTCGACTGGCTCGATATATATATTCTCGAGAAACCTCTATAAATAATATCGTTTCTATAAGTATACCTACGCCTCTCCTTAATTAAATATCCTCTCTATAGATACGCTTAAGCAGATCTCTATCGCTATATCTATATATAGCTCTTCGTGCTATAGGAACCTCTAATCGAAGATAGTATCGAGCTTATCGTAGAACTTAGCCACGACTATAGGGAACGAATCCTAGCCTTAGAATTATAACTTATAACTCTTATTTATTATATAAAGAAAAGTATTAGAGAAATCCTATAGATCGGCTTCTTATATATAGCTTTATATTATTATCTAGATCGCCTCGAGGTATTAGGACTAGATAGCGTAAGTCCGGTATTATCTTACTATCGAATCCTATGCTCTTATTCGGGTTTCGTTCGCTTTCGCTGTAGTATTTAACTAACTCGTAAGCTAAATTAGTAGGATATACTAAGTAGCTATATTTAGAATATAGTCGAAAATACTTCTAAGTATAACGCTATCTGTGAAAGCTCGTATCTAGACTTCCGTTAGGCTCTTAAAGGGAATATCTGACTTATAAAGCCGAGGCAGGAATACGTAGACTATATAATCATGAATCCCTTAGATCCTGCTGATATATACGTATAGGATTTATTATAGCTAAAGGGTCGCTACTCTTAAAGTTCTCTTATTATCCTTATAATAAATATATCGTTCGATCTTTATATCGCTTATAATCTTACGCGTAAACTGGAAAGTCAGGCAATAGTAAAGCTCGCCCCGAAACGCTCCTGCCGAATCCGGAAACGTAATCGTATTATCGATATCTATACTCGTCTTAGGAAACGTCTACGCTAGCTCCTCTAAGTATAAGTATATATTCTTTACCTCTAAGCTCTTATTTTTAATACTAGTAAAAAGCTTCTTAATTACTTCCGCTAAGGGCAGGACTTATCTTACTACTACCTCTTAGTTCCCCCGAAGACTATTAAATCCGAGTCTAATCGTATTACTTGGAAACCCTCTGATATTTTCGTATATAGCGTCTAGCAGGTAATAATTATCCCCTGTAGTAGTATCGTGGCTAATCTCCTCTCGGCTATATTATCGGTTAGTATAGCTTAAGATCCCTGCCTAGGTTTAGCGTTAGATAATATCTGCTAGTCGGTAGTACTCCTCGGACTATTCTTCTATATCGTATCGTCGAAGAAGGTTTAGTATATTCTGATCGTACTCGTCTTATAAGAAGTCTATCCTAGGTTTATTGAATACCTCTATTAGTTCGCCTAGAGAGTCTATTATCTTATAGTTACTCTCGTAGTCTATAGAAGCTTTACTTATATCTACTATTCTATTAGCTTACCCTGAGAGATATCTCTGATTAACGTGCTCTTACTTATTCGTTCTTAGGAAACCTCTCCCTCTACTCTTCTATTATCCCGATAGAACGTATACTAATCTCGGCAGCTCTTTCTATCTAAGGGACTCTCTACTTTATCTCTTCTTAATTACTACTACTTTACTTGCTCGTAGCTTAATAAATCGAAATGCGATATTTATCAGATAGTAAAGTATTCCGAGTTTAGAGATAGTAATAGCGAGGCGATCGTAGGGTTATAGTCTACTAGTTATTCTAATCGTCTAGGAGTCGAAATATAGTCTGCGAATAATATCGCCTTATTACTACTTCTCGCTACTAGTAGTAGGGTATCGATTATCGCGAAACCCGAGTCCTTAGCTGATCTTATATTAATGTTACTCTTTACTCTTAGTAGAATAGACTTAATTATAGCGAAACCTAAGTCCTCGATTAAGGATACCTCGACGCTACTTCTAGCGTCTAGTAGTAGGGAATTAATAGTAGTAAGACCGGCGCCTGCGATTGAAGATACCTCGATACTACTCTTAGTATCCGGTAGCAGAGAAGTGATCGTAGCTAAACCCGAGTCTCCGATTATAGACGCCTTAATACTACTTCTAGCGTCCGGCAGCAGAGAAGTAATCGTAGCTAAACCCGAGTCTCTAATTATAGATGTCTTAATACTACTCTTAGTGTCTAGTAGCAGGGAAGTGATCGTAGCTAAACCCGAGTCTCTGATTAAAGAAGCCTCTCTACTTCTCCTAGCGCTTAATAATAGCGAGTCGATCGTAGTAAGCTTATTACTCGACTGACTCTAATAGCTAGAGTATTCTATATACTTTTCTCTATCTTCTATCGGAGTCGCTATAGAAAGCAAGATAAGAGCCGCCTGACGAGTCCTTACTATATTATAAGTATACTTGTTCGAGGTCGCGTAAGAAGCAGATAACGAAGTTATCGACGTGCTACTTAAGGAGTTCTATCCTAAATTAGTACGCGACTTTCGATCAGATAATCGCGTAATACTATTATAAAGCGATCTATTAGCTCGGTCAGGATCTTTCTCGATTAACTATACGATATAGACTTACTCGACGAGGTCCGTATCTTATCTTTCTTTAACTAACTACTTAAAGCTAACTTTCTTCTTACCTTTATAGCTTTCGGTATTATAAAGTAGATAATAGGAATATAACGTATAGTATAAGACAAGGAATTTTTGAACTAGTAAGATACTGCATAGAGATAATATAGTAGTTTAATATTTAGATATATTAATATACTAAAACACTAGAGTATACCTGCGTCTATTAAGCGATCGTCGGAGACCGGCTATATTATAATAGATCTGATTTCCCTGAGAAGCTATTCTAATTCACTATAGACTATTATAGCTGAAACCGAATATATATTATTATAGCGACTATTCTCTAATCGCGACTATATCGCGTTATAGTACCCGCTCATATCTATAATACCTTATATATAAAGGTAATAATAATATATATATAGCTATCGTTAGAGAGAACTTATTTCACTAGAGTTCTTTTCTTCGCCCTAGAGTAAGCTAAGGGTTTCAAGTAAAGAGAAGCTTAGCTGATATACTCCTCGCGACGTTTATAGCGCTATTAACTTCGCACCGAGCTCCTTTAAGATATATGGAATTAGACCCTCTATAGCTGCATATATATTGACCGATCCCGGGAAGGCGTCGAAGAGGACCTTAGTAATCTGCTGCATTTTCTGGGTACTAATCTTATAGATCCTGAAGCCGTTAGAAGTATTACGAGCGGAGGTTAAGAATTAGCTATTTATTAACTTAGAGCTCTCTTCGGGAGAAGTACTACGATCCCTTTCTTAAACTACTATACTAGAAAGTAGACTCTCTAGTGGACTTATAGCTTATTACTTAGGATATTTAGTCTTATGCTTAGCTTTTTAGATAAGTAGCCTAAGATATAACTGCGAATATCACGCTCTTACGACTTAACGAAGCCTTATAACTTAAGGAACTTTCGTAACTTATCCCTCTCCGAGCTTACTGCTTTCTCCTATAGATCTATGAAGGCTTAGTATAGCTTAAATCCGCGAATCGTCTTAGTAATCTCCTGAGTTATCTCCTGCTTAATATCTCTCGCCTTATACTTAGTATATAATATAAAAAAGGTTTATATCTCCGGTAATAGATTCTTTACTACTATAGTTTCTACTACTAAAACTACCTTAGATATCTTTACTTCTTTATATTCTATGATCTCGTCGAGTAGCTCGAGAATCCGCTATTAGTAAGCTCTCCTGAACGTGTTTTGAAAGAAGAACTCCTTAAGGAAGATAATCTATAAAGCTAGGATATAATATAATACCGCGGAGTTATTCTTCTTCCTCTTAATATGCAGCTACTATAGCTCTTATTAAAAGGTCTCTATCGCGTCTAGTTCATAATCCCTCTCTTAGCTCGCTATCTATTATAGAGTTATTATTCTAATCGAATCGGCCTTATATCTATCCTCTATCCTTCTTCGTTTCTGGGGCTATATTACTATTCTATCTAGCGTTATCGCAGGTTCAGACGTAGTAAGAAGGTCTATCGCTAGTAGATTCGTAGAGGTAGGATTCGTAGGATTTATAGCTATAGGATTCGCAGGATTTATAATCGTAAGACTCGCAGGATTTATAGTTATAGGAATCGTAGAAGTAGCACTTATAGGATTCGCAGAGGATAGATTAATAGAAGTAAGATTCGCAGAATTCGTAGATATTTAATAAATAGAGATAAGAATCGAAGATATAAGATCCGCAGCCTCGAGGCTCGGAAACGTACGTTTCGAAAGAGTACTATTCAGAGTAAGCGGCTCGGCAGAGGGTAAAGGTTCTTAGTCTTCGTATAATAAGAGGAAGGGCGTGAATAGCCTAAGGAGAGCTCGGATTAGAGATAGCAGGAAGTATAATAGTAGTAAAAGGGTTAGTAATAGCGCTTAGCAGATAGCGTTTCTTAGCGGCCGGGGAGATGTAGTCGAGGTTATCTATAGCTTCTCTATAAGCGCTCGAAAGGTATCTTAGATACGAGAGATCTTTTCTAGTTAGGTATTCGTTAGTTCGAGGATCAGATAATAGACGATTTACTATAAGAGCTATCCTTATCAGTATTAACGCTAAGTAAGTATAAGAGTTAGAGAGTACTACTATCTGATATTCCCTTATAAGCGTGCTATATTCTAGTATGATCTCGGCCGGTCGTATCCTGATAATAGTAAGGCGTAAGAGAGGGTTTATAATAAGGGGTATATAAGAGTGAGGAATATCAAAGGAATAAGAGAGAGGTACCGGCCGCGTTTTATTCAGGAACTCGCAGAGCTACTAGATAATAACCGGCGTATAACTCTAGGTAAGAGCGTAATAATAATAAGTCCGGCTATACGACCTTTAGTATCACGCTTACTAACGATCGATAGGCAACTGATTATTTATCCGTCGCTTAGATAGATCTTATATAGATCAAGGTAGACGATATCGACCGACGCCCTACGCTACGATCCCTTTATAAGTATTATATTCAGGGATATCCAGGAAGCTTTTATATGACTTAACTATCGTTACTACGCGTGCCGCTTATACGCAGGCTATAATACAACTACCGTCATCGAGGTCATAATATTATCACTATTATTATAGTTATAATACTATTATCGTTATCGTGATTATGATACTATTACTATTACCGTGGTCATAGATAATTGAAGGAGCAAGAGGGTATCGATTAGACAGAGAGCTCTAACTCTAACTTAATATACTAACGTTAGTCTCCTTTATATCTTTCTACTACTTAAGGCTTCATATAGCCGAGCTAAGTATTCTACTGATCCTTTCTGACTAACTATTTCCTCGATCCTTAGATCTTCGTCTGACTACTAAACCCTGCTTCTCGCTTATAATCACGTAGTTATATCCTCAACCTTCTACCGGCGCTTACTCGGCTTTATCTCTACTTCGACTTCTTACTTCTATATTAACTATCTTATAGCCGCGAGAAGGCAAGAAACCCGGTCCGGTTAGTCGCGAATTCAAGGCGATAGACTATATGATAATATATCGAAAGACAACTCTCTTAGATCGAATGACTAATTCGTAATAAAGAAACTATTAACTGATTTAGAACCTTAAATTAACTTTAGCTAACTATAATTTACTTAATTGAATTTATAATATAGATCGAAGGCTCCTAGATCTGGATCTTAGAGCAGGATCGAAAATATATAGCATTTAAAAGTTATGTAAAACTAACTATAGAAGATATATAATAGAGACTAACCTTAGGAGAGGCTTTCGGAGCTATCGAGACCTTCTAGGCGAGCAGGTAGCTAATCTGCTGCGGAAGGGTTCGATCTAGCGGGCGAATTTATAAGGAATAGACTAAAGGCTACCCGATTGCGAATTATAGAGTAGATCAGGCTTTACTCGGCTCCCTGCAGTAGTCGCCAGATAATTAGAGAAGTAAAAGGTATTAATTAGAGAGGAAGCTCTAGCTCTAACTAAATCCATCCGCACTAGTCTCGATAGTACCTTCTTACTATTATAATACTATTACCGTTATCATAGTCGTGATACTAGTATTATTACTATAGTTATGCTACTACTACTATTACCGTGGCTATAATACTATTACTATTACTATAGGTACTACGACTCTATCTTAGTTATCTGCCTCTTATAGAGAGGTCCTTATATTATAGTTTATCTCTGATATAGCTTATCGTATCCTATTATTCTATTATATATACTATATAGTTCCGCTCTACTCGCTCTCTATCTGCTATAGCCTTAAAGTTATTATTTATCCTCTATAATATCCGCTTCTCTTACTTCTTCATATTCGCTTTCGCCTTCTCTTTCTGCTTCGCTTTTATCTTCTTCGATGCTGATACTATTGCCTTATACTCCGCGGAGCGCTTACCTTTAGACTTAGCTATAGCAGGTATAAAGCCGCTGCTCTTCTTTATTAGAGTATTATAGCTCGGGGAGCTAGCTTTCGTAATAGGCAGAGGGAATAATCAATCGACTAAACTCTTTACTAGTCGACTATTAGTTTCTAGAGTCATATTAAGAGAGAGCTACTCACCTCGATTATTTACTAAACCCTTACTCGCGCTCGAGCTCGGAGTCGCCCTACTAAACAGTAGTATCTTATTTAGTAGTATAGATAGACTCGGAAGAGTAAGCTATCCTGGACTATCTTTAGAGCCTTTAGGGGTCCCTAGGATAAGTAGCGTACTAGGAGCGCTAGCAGCGGAAGCCTTTAGAGTAGTA